>JASGAU010343598.1:0-20362 GCA_030220045.1 Australoheros facetus
GTCCCTGTCAGCACTCTAGCTGCAGCATTTTGGATCAGCTGAAGGCTTTTCAGGGAGCTTTTAGGACAGCCTGATAATAATGAATTACAATAGTCCAGCCAGAAGTAATAAATGAATGAATTAGCTTTTCAGCATCACTCTGAAAAAGGATGTTTCTAATTTTAGAGATATTGTGCAAATGCAAAAAAGCGGTCCTGCATATTTGTTTAATATGTGCATTGAAGGACAAATCCTGGTCAAAAATGACTCCAAGATTTCTCACAGTGTTACTGGAGGCCAAAGTAATGCCATCCAGAGTAAATATCTGGTTTGACACTTTGTCTTAGAAGTGACAGTGGACAGAGGTTGATTGAGACCCAGAAAGGTATTCAAAACTATGATTTTAGCTTTAATAAAAGTTAAGAGAAAGTTTGCCTCTCAAAAAAATTTGAAATTTGATAGCCACAGTGATTTAAAGGCAACAAGGTAAAAAAAATTCACCCTATTGCAGAAAGTGCCGTTTTAAACCCATACTACACTGAATCAGATGACTGCCCCAAACTTTTGCTGATCACGTCATTAAAAATGGCTGCATTGTGTTGTTCTCTGTTCCCAGGTGTGTGCAAGTCTCTTGATCATTGACATGTTAAACAATACTTTTTAAAAGGCTAAATTCAGTCTTTTTAAAGTTGACACCTGTTGCCATTCAGTAAATGTGTATCTTACCACTTTAATCCAACAAATAGTTTCCTTTCTTCTCTATCACATTAAATAGAGAAAAGACATGAAGTAAAATAACTTACACAAAAGTAGAAAGCCAGACAATGGCTCGCAAATGATGTCATATGCCTGCAGCACATACAGGGAAAAATTATTTGGCCTATCTGTGATTTCATTGTTTTTTGTATTTTTGTCTGACATGTTTCAGATCATCAAACAAATTTTAATATTGGACAACGATAACACAAGTAAATACAAATGTCAAGGTTGTGTGGCAGGCAGAGTGTGGACTCAAAATTCAAGATTGAGAAAGGAAGTTTTCAGCTTAAATTTTGAAAACTTGCCAGAATACAGGATCCTAAATGATGCAGGGTTGGAGCCAGGGATTCACAATGCAAAGAACACAGAACAGACAGCACACACAACATGAGGGAGCACACAACTAAGAACAAGGGGAGACCATGGCAATACATGCACATGAGATAATGAGGGGAGAAGACACATGGGGGAGAACAAGTGGAACAAATCACAGAGGATGAGAAAAGGGAAGTTATATTAGATACAAAACTCAAGAGAAAAGACCACCACAGTAAAACAGGAAGTAATAGTTGACAGACTCACATATGTGAACTTGACAGAGACAAAATTGAGGGAACAGAAAGGGAATACAAAAGGGAACAGAGTAACCTCTAATCAACAACAGCTAAGCTAGGAACTAAGGCACAAACAGCAAAACTCATGAGCACCAGAGAAATAACAGAAAGCAAATATCAGCAAAATAGGAACATAATACAAAGGTACAACACTAGAGAAAACCCACACACTCAAAACTCTGGATCCCCAGACCCAGGGACCATGATAGTCCCTGGCAGAGGGCCAGCATAAGCAAAGAAGGCTTGGGTTCTGGTGGTGAGGAGACGGCATAATCTGAACCCTTGGGTTTAGGTTCAGGCAACTCTGGAACCTGAAGCTCAGCTTCAGAACCAGGTGACCTGGGAACCTCAGGCTCAGGTTCAGGTTCAGGTTCATGTGGAGCAAGATCCACCACCTCCAGACTCTAGCTCAGGCAAAGTGGGACTCACCAGCTCTGGTTCAGGTGTTTGGAGTGGCACTTGAGACTCTGAGGATAGTGAGGACACGAGAAGATCAGGATTCTCTGACACCTGGGACTGCTCAGCTGGGCTCACGTTCTCATCTGATGAGTGGGGCTCTTGAAGCTCCAGCTCATGCTCAGGATTCTCAGGTTCCACGGAATGCTGAGGTTGCACAGAGCTCACAGCTGACTGCTGACAACTGGGGCTGCACAGGGTTCACAGCCGATTCAGGAGGATGAAACTGAGGCTGGGGTCTGGCTGTCCTCATCCAGGGGAAAGAAATGGGCACAGGAACAGGTGATATTTAGCAATGAATCTTTCACATCACTGTAAAGGAACTTTGGCTCTTTGCAGAACTATTTTAATTCAGCCACATTGGAGGTATTTCAAACGTGTCCTTTTTGGTCAGCAGTGGTTTTTGCCGTGGAACTCTCCCACGGATGTCATTTTTGTCCAGTCTCTTACTTATCATTGAATCATGAATGCTCAACTTAATTGAGGCAAGTGAAGCCTGCAGTTCTCCTGGATGAGTCGTCAATGCACTCTTGCAGTAATTTTGGTATGCCAGCCACTCCTGCGAACGTTCACCACTATTCCAAGTTTTCCAGACTGATATATGACAATGACTTTGTTTCTCAGCTGTTTCATGGTATGATGTGTGCTTTTGAGATCTTTTAGCTTGCTTCACTTCAGATTTCCTGATTCAGCAGGTATAGCAGTAATCAGGCCTGAATGTGGCCAGTGAAATTCAATTCAGCTTCCCAAAAAATTTGATGAATCACAACTCATTCATAATTTACCACATGGGGTGGGGGGATTACTTTTTCACACAGGGCTAGGTAGGTTTGGATAGCATTTTGCCATTAAGAAATGAAAGCATCATTTAAAAACTGCAGGTTATTTTTGTCTCATATTAAAATTTATTTTTTGACCTGAAACATGTAAGTGCGACAAATATGAAAAAAAAAACAAAGAAATCAGGAAGGTGGCAAAAAACGTTTTCATTGCAATGCAAACAAATGTGCAGATGTGCATTTTAAAATTAATGTCACCCCTGCCTTTTACTGTGAATAGCCTAAGGTCTTAACCCCAATCACATGACACACACACACACACACAGGATAGTTCAGACTGTGTCTGGCCAGTCTAATTACTTGAAGAGGAAGTACAAAGATTTGCTGCACATAGCTGCTGCATGTGCTCTGTCAGCACACTGGCTTGCACAGACACACACATCCATATACACACACTCACACAAACAGCATTGCATGGTGTGCCTTTGACCTGTTTTCCTGTTTTTGGGGTCATAGATTTTCTGTCTTGTGTCCACTTACTGTTCCGGCACCAACCGTGTAATCCATTCATGTCCCACCCTAAGCCAGGTATACTGCTACACTTTCTCTTTTGCAACTGGGGATACCTGCACAGAGGGAACAAGCTGGGACCGAGCAAAGGAGAGCACGATGGAGAGAGAGTGGGAGAGTATGAATGACATGCTGAATGGGGCAGGGGTGCTGGATTGTGCCGCATTGACACATAAAACCAGTGTTTCTCAGTTTTCAGATGTCTCATAGAAGGCTCTGTCGGCTTTGATATTTTAAGTAGGTATCACAACAAAAGGGCCAACAGGAGCGGTGCTGGAGGACTATTACTGCAGCTAATGGAGGAGTTAGTCTGTGGTGCTTGGGCAAGGGAGGAGGGACCTCACAGTGTTACTCCTGAGGGACAGGTTGGGTTACCTCGGGAGGGATATTCATGTACTCTCCTTTCTCTCGCCTTGAGGCAACCATTGTTGTGAATTGGTGCTATATAAATAAAACTGACTTGAACTGAACTGACATAAGAGAAAAAAATGTAGAAAAATGCAGAATTTTAGGTGGACTATGTAGCATTCTCCAGAAGTCAAGACAGCATGCCACCATACTGAGTTTCTTTATGTTCTTCAAATAAAAGGAGCAAATGAAAGCAAATGAAACTGGGTCAGTTGCATTTAAGTTAGAGATGATCAATGTTGGACAACAGTTACTTTTCCTAAAGTTACTACTACAAGGAAAAAAGTCTGTGCATGAATTGGCAAAACTATTAAAAGGAAAGCAAAGAAAGCATAAAGCTCCACTGGCAAAATACTGGTTATTATGAGCAAGACCTCATTATGTCTTTATTATTCCCATAAAGACAGATATTATGGGAAAGCATATTGAGAAAGGGCAGTGGACTTTTTGTCCACATTGCTTAACACTATCCATATTTCCATATTTCTGTGGGACCCAGCTGAAAAGGGAAGTCTTCATTCAACATGGTCATTCAACTCCATTCATTGCACAAAAAGTTGCTCACTGGTCAATAGAGCCAAAATACATCTTCTGTCAAACATCTGTGGGTCTGTAGAGCAAGCAATGTACAGTGCTATTCAAAAGTATTTGCCCCCCTGCCTGATTTCTTATATTATGCCTATTTGTCACACTTGCATGTTTCAGATCATCAGACAAATTTTAATATTAGACAAAAATAGCCAGATTAAATGCAAAATGCAGTTTTAAAATGATTTCATTTATCAAGAGAAAAAACTATACAAATCTACCTGGCCCTATGTGAAAAAGTATTTGCCCCCCACCCCTGTTACTTAGAGAGGCATTAACATAGCTGCTGCATGTCTGCTGAAAGACAAAAGCAGACCAGTCGCTCTGTCAAGTACCTTCAAGACAGACATCTGTCATCTAGGCAGCTAGTTCGCTGAGTGATCACAGAGTAGGTCTACCATAGACTCTGAACAAAAGCTTTCAAGTAAAGCAAGTAGAAAGCACAATGTTATTCTAGTGAATCCGCTCAGCTGGCATCAATTGTCCACATTTTATTTATGAATAGACCTTTGCTGGAACAAATTCATTTAGTCACACCTGTAATGTCAGCATGAATCTTTCTTAAAAAAGAACAGTTAAAACCTCCTCATCCATCTTTCCCTCACTTAGCCAGAAGCTTTTTCTCACAGTCTTCCCTGTGTGGGGTGTGTGATATACCCAGGATTGTTAAAAGGCCAGAAGCGCACAAGGAAATAAAAAACACCACCACCACTCAGTTTCAGACATGTTCCTTATAGCAGCTACTTCATCAAAATGCACCTAACACACTGCAGACAACACAGTGTGATTTATCATTTTACACAAACATATACAGGGAAATAATCATAGCAGATTTATCTTTAACTGAGCATGGTTCAGTAGCTTACTAAATCTTTTGATTCATAAATAGCTTGATTAGAAAATTGTTTTCATTTAACATATGGAAGAGTACTCAACATGATTCAACATAATGAAGAAGCTGCTTCACAAAGATAATTTACAATACACAGAAATGAACATTCAGCATTTCAAGAAGAAAAAAAAAAAACATCTGCCAGACCTTCCTGACAATACAGCCTGGGAATGCACTTTACAAAAGCAGAACTTTTGGCAGGTTCCTCTTGTAGAGCATTCAGGTGTGTGTTATTACAATCTTCTCAGGAGTGGCTGTCCCAGCAAATTCAACCCAAGGTCAGACGGTGCAATTCTCAGAGAAACTGGATCCCAAAAACCAAGTGCTACATCTCAGACTCCACTGGCCTGGCTCAGATGTTAAAGCTCATGACGTTAAGCTTCTTTCAGCCGCTCCCTCATTCACAAGAGGTCACCAGAGCAAATGAATCCATGGATTTGATTTGACACACTTGTTTTTACACAACAACAAACCACAAGACTCCTGATACAATGTGGAAACTTTTTTAATGGGATGCATATTTGTGATGATATAGATTAGCAGACAGGGAGTTACTCGGTTTGCTGTAAATCTCTAGCTATTACCCACTGTTGAAAATTCCATCAGCAGAATACTGAAGAACATTTTTTAGAATACATTCATTAAATAAAAAAAAAAAAAAAAAATCAAGTAGCACAAACATGAGAGGTTCATGTTCTTGTTGTAAAAACCTGTTTAATCTGACTTGGCAATAATAAAGTATCACATGAACATAAAATAGTATACCAAAGCAAAAAAAGCTCTAATTTGAAGTTAAATGCAAATCACGTAGTCATATTATTTATAATAAATTAAAATTGTATAAGTGGTTTAATTTTTTTTAAATTGTGCAAAAGAAGATGGATGGATAAATATTTAAATTACAGTATGTGTTAAAAGGCAGTCCCAGTATTTGTTGAATTCCTGTGTCACACACATTGCACAGTTTCAGGAACAAATATTTTGTTAGCATTTGAAAAACATCCCTACCAAGAAGAAGTCATAAATTGTTTACAGGAGTCTCGGTCATCATGGCCTTTTAATAGACTGCTTTTGCCCACACAATCACTGAAATTAGGTTTACCATTCCAGAAGAATCCAGGTCTTCTTCTCTCAGCTGGTTACTTTAGAAGTTGCCACAGTGGATCATCTGCCTCTATCTCATCCTATTGTTAGCATTCTCTTCTGTCACACCAGCCCTCTGCATATCCTCCATTACATCTGTGAATCTTCTCTGTGGCATTTCTCTTTTCATCCTGCCTGGCAGCTCTATATTCAACATCCTGTCTCCAATATCACATGTCCAAACCATCTCAGCCCAACTTTGTCTCCAAACTGCTCTACCTGAGCTATCTGATTCCTAATCCACTCCATGCTGATCAGTCCAAAATAAAAATCAACATCTTCAATCTGCCACCTCCCGCTCCACTTCCTGTCTTTTTCCATCAAATCATCTATCATAGCAGGTCTCATTACCATCTTTTAAACATTCCCCTTCACTCTTGCTTCTATCCTTCTGTCACAAATCAGCCTGATACTCTTCTCCACTCACTCCACCCTGCCTACGTTCTCTTCTTCCCCTCTCGTGCACTGTCTGTTTCTTTGGATGGTTGACCCCAGATATTTAAACTCATCTATTTTCACTACCTGTGCTCCTTGCATGTCCACTGTTACAGCTTTCTCCCTCCGATTCACACACGTACCGTCTTGCGTTTGTCGACATTGATTCCTCCACCTCTCCTGCCTGACCTCACTGCGTCAGCCTGTCCATCACCATCGCAAACAAGAAGGGGCTCAGAGCTGATCTCTGATGTAATCCCACCCCCAGCTTGAATCCATCTTTCACTCCTACCTCACACCTCACCACTGTTTTACTGTCCTTATACATGTCCTGCATCACCCTCAGATACTTCTCTGCCACTCCTGACTTCCTCATGCTGTACCACAGTTCCTCTCTCGCCACCCTGTCATCTGCTTTCTGTAGATTCACAAAGACACAGTGAAGCTCCTTCTGACCTTCTCTAAACTTCTCTATCAACATTCTCAAAGCACATCTCACATCTGTAGTGCCTCTTTCTCAGCATAAAGCCACACTGCTACTCACTGATCATCACCTCTGTCCTTAACCTAGCTTCAACAACTCTTTCCCATATCTTCATGGTATGGCTCATAAACTTTATCCATCTGTAGTTACTACAGCTCTGCACATCAGCCCTGTTCTTGAAAATCTGTACTGCTGCAGTTCTCCACTCCTTAGGTATCCTCTCACTCTCTAAGATTGTGCTAAGCAATCTGTCATGGTCTTGGGCTGGTCAGGGTTTTGCCATCCTCTTTTCCACTTTCTCTCTCCCTCGCCTCCCTTTTTCCATTGCTCTCAGATGGAGGTTGTGCCTTGGACTCCATCTGCTGGCAAAGCCTACTGGGTTTCCAGCACAACTGTTCCTTACCAGATCATCACTGACCAGTATGTATAGGGCAAATTCTATTCTTCACAAGATTATCATCATTGTGTTCATAGTAATCAGGCTCCCTCATGGTAGCTGTGATTCCTAGGAAGTAGCCAGTGCTAATGCTACCAGTCTGTCCTTAGACCCACCTCATCAGTTGAAGAGCTCTCACCTTGTGGAAATTACTCACCTTACATTCGAAGCTGGTCCATTCCTGTGGAAAAGAACTGTGTACTTTCAATACTGGCCTGTCTTTCAAATCCTCCACCATCTCTTCCCTCCTGGAAAACTGGAGCCAGTCCCTTCCCCCACCGTCAGTCTCCTCCATATACCCAAGAATCCAATTCAGTCCAAAATATCAGAGGCTACAGAATTTTAATCAGCAACACAGATAACCTTCTCTTTTCTGACAAGTCTTCTCACATGCCAAGAACCAAAGCTTCCCAGTGGCTTCGCAGTTGCAAATCTTTGTTGTTACTCAAGTTTCTGTTAAATAGATCTTTTGAACTGTATGCTGAGTCTTGGGTCTTGCTTCAGAGTCCACAACAATCTCTGCCATCATTAGTTATGAGACTTATCCATAGCCACATGGACTCTGCAGACCCAATTCACATAGCTTATCTGATAAGGCACGCTGCTTGGCCAGTATGATCGAGTCTTACACTCCCTGGCTGAGCAACAAGATGCTACCCATCAGCGCCTTGAACAAATGTGTAATATGACTGTCAGTTCATGCTAACTTGCTCCCACAGAAACAACCACTTCCACCCCAGCGTTCCAAGATGCAAATATATGTTTTTGTGTGTGGTTTTAAGGCCAATGTGTTAATACCATATGTCNAAAATGAAAAAAAAAAAAAAAAAAAACTATACATTCACATGTTTTGTGTTGAACAAAATACCAAACAAGGTGAGGTAAATGGTTTTTAAGGTGAAATATGAAGGGAAAACCAAAAGTAGCCAAAAACAGCCAATTATACCCTAGATTTCAGAGCGATAACTTCAGATTAAGAAGTTCCAGACTACAGAGTGTCAGACTCAGGCAGGGGTGCCCAAACTTGCGGCCCCATGGGCCGCTTCGGGCCACGCCCCCTTCTGGTCTGCGAATTGATGTAAAAAACAATTTGGCCCTCTGTTACTTTTTTGACATTTTGCTTAACCCTCTTACTTGGAGGGTAAGGCGAAATGTCAAAAAAGTAACTTAGAGGGCCAAATTGTTATTTTTTACATCAATTCGCGGACCGGAAGTAGGGGGCGGGGCCTGAGCGGCCCGCGGGCCGAGTTTGGGCACCCCTGGACTAAGGTACTGAAGGATAAGTCAGATCATCTGTTGGAAGCGCAATCAGATTAACAAAGTGCACATGGTGCAAAAGGTAGGATACTCTAAAAACCTGGTGTGGAATATTTCCATATAAGCTTCAGCAGACCTAATCAGAGAATGGAGAAGGGGGGGAAAAAAGCACTCAAAAAACATTAGCAAAAGTCAGAAGACTTAAAGGAAATTATTTCAAAGTGCCCCATAACTGAAAACACACAGTATGGTTCAACTCCAATACTCAAGGAAATTCAGCAGAATTGCAGGTGATTGAGCAGCCTTCTTCTGGACAACACAGCCTCACCCTTTGAGGGAGGAGCCTAAAAAAAGTGGGCCAAACATTGCTTGCCTTATGAACAAACAAGCCATTAAAATATTGCAGTTTAATCGCTTCTTATCATTTACAAGAATAGGAAACCTACATGTGAAGTATGGAATGTCCTCATGCATTTGGATAGAGAAGACCGCAATACCCAAGAGAAGAACAGCCCTGTTTATCAGAATGGGCAACGTACAAAACAGTTATTCTCAGTGAGATGCAGTTACCTAAAGGAGGATCAGTCTGAAACACTGGGTGGTGCTTTGTCATGGAAGAGCAAGAAAGAATGACGACAGGATCCACAGAGTTAGACTGCCTAGAGTCAGACTTGGCTGTCCAGGAACATTTGTCCGGATCATCCATTTCTTCCATGACAGCATGACTGAAACAGTGCTGGCCAATGGCATCCCCTTTGCCACCTCCACTAGAGACCTCCAAACTTCATGTGGCCTTCAGATTAGCTCAGTGCATAGAGAACTTCATAGAATGGGTTTCCATGGCCGAGCAGCTGCATACTAGCCTTACATCACCAAGCAAAGCTTCTGATGCAGAGTTGAAAAGCACCCCGTCACTGAACTCCACCTGGCAATCTTATGTATGAGTCTGGGTTTGGCATTTGCCAGGAGAACGGTACTTTACACCAAGTGTAAAGTTTGTTGGAGGGGGGATTATGGTGCGGGGGTGTTTTTCAAGAGTTGGGCTCAGCTCCTTGGTTCTAGACATTTAGGACAATTTCATTCTCCCAACTTGGTGGAAACAGTTTGGGGATGGCCCCTTCCTGTTCCAACATGACTGCACACCAGAGCACAAAGCAGGTCCATAAACACATGGATGAGCAAGTCTGGTGTGGAAGAACCTGACTGTCCTGACCTCAACCCAATGAAGCACCTTTGAGATGAATTAGAGTAGAGACTGTGAGCCAGACCTTCTTGTCCAACATCAATGTGTCAAGTTTTTAAAAATTTCCTTCACCTCCTGCCCAAACTTGAAAAAGGCTGAAAGGATGCTGGGACAACTCAACTCAGTTTAAGTGCTTTATTGTCTTTTTGTTGTAATTGCAAGCTTTAGGTGCAGTAGCAAATGAGCAGGTGAGTTAATGGGTGAGTAGGGTTGAGTAGGTTGATAACCTTTGAACAGATGACATGTACATTAAACATCAAATTATAACAAATTCACTGCACCCTGAAAAAGATTTGTTTTAAACTACATGATTGATAAAGGCACTACTTTTAGCGAGATGAACATTTACTTATCTACAGTCTCTTAACATTCTCTTAAGTCACATGGTCCAAACAATTTTAACTTTATTTACACATTTTAATATTTATTGCATCTTACTTAAATAAAATGTTCTGCAGACTAAAAATTCTGTGTCATCCATGAATTAATGTTCAATCAATTAATGAGCTGATCTTAAAAAATCTCATAAATATGAATTATATTCAGTGCAAGTAGTGACACACATTACCAAATATTCCTTAAATAAACTTTAACTTTGTCCTATGTTCATCCAAGGAATATTGTAAATTTAAATCAACATTTTACCATAACAGTGGTGTCTTTTGTGGGAGCTGTGAGCTGCAGGTCTTTCTCCTTGGTGTGACTGAAACAGTGAGCTGCACAGGTGAATGGAATTACCTACTGAGAGAGGCAGGGAATGGAGTAACAGGAGCGCTTGTTTCAGTGCGAGGCGCACTGCAGCTGGGTGGGCAGTAAACCCATTTTGAATCTTATCCTTGTTTAACTTGACAGTGTCTGACCTCACAAATGCGCTTCTGAAAGAATGGTCAAAAATTCCCATAAACACACTCCTGACCCTAGTGGAAAAACCTTCTCAGAAGAGCTGAAGCCGTTATAGCTCCAGAGGGTGGGATGTCACTCAAATTCATATGCGCGTGAAGGCAAACGAGTGAATACTTTTGCCAGTATAGTGTGTGTGTGTGGTAATCAAGGGAAATAGAAAAACCAGGGTAACAAGACACAGCTGAAACTAATCAGACATTGATAAGGGAAGTAAAATTATATACAAGACACAAATGAAGAAGCTACTTTTGACTGTCACAAGGGCTCACCACAGAATTTTTGTCTCTGGCTGGGATCTAACCACTGACCTCTCACATGCAAGCAAATGTGTTAACCACTCCACTATGACACAAGAGACAAATTACTTTCAAATAAAACCATAAGTAACTAAACAGGGATTCATTAAACAGAGTGACAATAAGATATAAGACAGTATAGGTGAAGCAAGAATAAACCAAAACACAAGGAATCAAAAATATTAATAAATTCAATAACACAAAACTGTAAACAGAGGCTAAACCAGAAAAGTATAAACTAAAACCCACAATGACAAAAACCACACACCATGACACAAGTTGTATAGCCAGCTACCAGTGTCTCAATAGAGCACCACAAAATTTTAAATTAAAATCAACTCCAATTTGACTGTGACAAAAATAAAACAAACAAAACAATTGATAATTTTACAATTATTTTTTCAAATGAATTTATAATCTCAGAGAACATTCAATTTTGTCTTCTCTTGTATGTGTCACTGTTCTGCACGGCAGGACCCAAATGCAGCACTCGGAGGAGGGGTTACACTCAAACTGCGCTTTATTACAGGAACACACACAGGGAAAAACTAATTACTTTTTACTGAGCGAGGCTGGAGCCAGAAATACAACATCTAAGACAAAACTAAGACTGAACAGAGCACACAGCAAGAGGGATGCCATTGACAACAACGCAACAAAGAAATAGAGGAGGACTAAATACACACATGAGGTAATCAGGGAGGTAGAACACACCAGGTAGCACAGCTGAAACCAATCACTGAAGACGAGACAACAGAAGCAAACAAGACAGAGAAAGCACAAGTGAACACAATGCACAGGGACAAGGGACAAGCAAAATAAAATAAGAAATGACTGAACATGACAGACAGAAACACAGACTTGACACACAAGTCATGAAAACTGAAACAAGGAACAAAATACACACAACTATAACCAGAACCCTTACAACTACAAAGGCTAGAGAACATAAACACAAGAAAACTTTAAAGAATTCTGAAAAGATACAAAACTGCAAAAAAAATTTCAATACAATAAGAATCACTCAGAAGGTATCAAAACAGAATTAAACAGTCCAAAACACACAACGCTGGGTGACAGACTCGGGATCATAACACTATGACTTTACTGCGACAACAACAGAAAAGAAAAAGAAACAATACAAGAAAAAAAATCTTCCTCAGACAAACTTTTATTGCTGTTCACTGCAGTTGCTGTCCAACCCCCATCTTCACACATTTACATAAGATAATATACATATGTACTAGTGTGTGTGTGTGTGTGTCTGTGTGTACCTGTATATGTGTACAGGTCTGTGTAGCTTGTAGGTGAATGTTTTTTTTTCTTATGTATGGAGATTTGGGTGTGTGCTTTTCTCTCTCTCGCGCTCTCTGTGCGTGTCTGTCTGTCACAGCCATTGATGGCCTCTAGAGTTTCATCCTCCCACAATCATTTGCCTGTTGTAAGGTGCAGCCGCTCTGCAGGCATATGAAACCTGCAGCCAACAATCAAAGAGCTGTAGAAGTATAAAACAGACCTATCTGGTTACAGAGGGAGAGCAAGTGAATGAGAGACAAAGAGCGACAGTGCGAGAATGAGAGAGTAGTGAAAAAGAGAAAGCATGTAAGAGAGAGAAAGGGACAAAAACATTACAGAGGTTGTTATCGTCTGGGGGAATATACAGTTTCTTTTTGGAGAAAAAATATATATTTGTGAAGTTTCTTCATCTTTTCGGCAGTTTTTCACCTTGTTCAACATTTGACTGCTCACTCACATTTCCTCTGTTCTGCATGAAAACCGATTAAAACCACAAAGAGTGCATTGGGGACAGGCAAACAGGGCTGTTTGCCACTCTCACCTATATGTTCATAAAGAAAATCCTTTGACTTTGATGTGCCAAATACATGTGGCAAAAACATCCATGGCTGCTGCTTGTTCAGATGTGCTGAGTGTTAGTTCTGCTCCAGCTTTTGTTCAGGAAACCTACAAGAGTATGAAAGATTTGGGAAGATCTTTCATGTGGCTTCCGAAGTTCTTTGGATAAGAAGATCCCAATTAAAATGTGCTTTCATCTTCAGCCATATCATATCTGCACAAGGAAAAACACATGAATTAAAGTTTAAATAAATCAGGATGTTAGGCTGCATCTTATGTGATTTCAGCCAGCTGTACATTAGAAATCAGTCTGTAGAATGATGCTGAAATCAAAAGTCATGCTAGCAGCCATGGATGCTCTGTTTACACACAATGGTGACCATCCTAACATCTTACAATTCAGAAGGTATAAGCCAATTATAATATTATTATATTGCATTGTGTTTTAATTTTCTGTTACAACAGAAGCTGGATATCATTTAAATATGATTGCTACATGTGACAAGTTTCCACTGAACATGTCATGGTCCTGGGTATTTTGCCCAGTCTTTTGTGTTTTGTTTTTTGTAGTTCCATTTGAGTTTCTTCTGCCATGTTTCTTTGTTTTGATTCCTAATTTAATGTTGGTTTTTGGATGTGTTTAAGTTTTTCCCAAGACACAAATCACTACTCAATTTGCTTTGCTTGCACTGTCTAGCTGCTCAGGTCATGTGCTGCTCATACAACTTTGAAGGAAATCTAATGTTAGATGCAATCATTACCAAAAAATGCTACTAACAGTAGTGCTTGCAGCATGAGGTCAGCATGGCAGTGCGGTGGTTAATACTGTTGCCTCACAGCAAGAAAGTCCTGGGTTTGAATCCATCATATAGGCTTTCTGTGTGGAGTTTGCATGTTCTCCTCGTGTCTGCGTGGGTTCTCTCTGGATAGTCCAGCTTCCTCCCACATTCCAGAGACATGCAGTTAGTGGGGTTAGGTTAACTGGTGATTTGAAATTTCCCCATAGGTGTGAATGTGAGTGTGAACGGTTGTCTGTCTCTTCGTGTTAGCCCCACCACAGACTGGTGACCTGCCCACGGTATGCCCCACCTGTCGCCCTGTGACAGCTAGGAAGGCTCCTTTTATTCCTAGGAGATTTTATTAAATTCTTATAACACAAATATAAACCCATAGTGTCAACAGACTGACATGTGGATGGTTTATCACTCCTTGGATTGCCACACTAAATGTATACCTGGAGAAGTTGCCCTCTGCCAGTAAATTCAGAGTGGGAAAACTGACGAGCCCACTTATGACTGGAGATCAGAATGTGGGGGGCTCAAGGACCAGTGTCTGATCTTGTGCAACCAAAGTGACTACATTAATACATTAATGTACATACATACATTAATGGTGAAACTGACTTAGTAGTTTTTTGAGAAATTTCCTTTTATATGAAAAAGGCACTCCAAGAGTTGGATAGAGTTCAAAGACCTCTGTGGTTCCAAAGTTTTTGACTCTACGGAGAATTTACACAAAGTACAAAGGTTATGAACTTCCCAACTGACATATGCACCCCCTATCTCTTATAAGTTTATGTCATACTGTTGCTCTGACAAACCATTTCCAGTCTTATGCTTTTTTATAAAGGGTGGTCTAGGCTTGGTGATGTAAGCTCAGTATAAAAGCCACACAGCTTCAAATCTGAAGACTAGCATCCCTCAGTTTGCAAGATCCAAGCCACAAAAGTCTCGGTCAACTCTTGATTTGGAAAAAAAATGCTGTCTTACTAATCTATGATTTTAATCCTTTCCTTATTAACACGAGGAAAAAAAAAAACAGCAGTGAGCCATTAACCAACAATGCGAATTTAATGCCAAAGAAGTTACGCAAAGTGGTGTGCCTTCATCTGTCAGACAGGGAGGAGCGTTGCTTTCAGTTCTTTTTACCTGACTATTCAGAAGCATAAAGTGTACATGTGTAAAGGTGCCAACATGAAAAACTTTGATCCAGCTATGCAATCACACCTTAAGAGGGTTTTACTGCCTGCTGGGTATTTATAAAATCTAAAGAAATATAAACTTTGATTCAGTTTAAATCACACAGGTTTTTTTTTCATATTCAAATGTTGCGCATTAGATTTGCTGTGTCCTGATGTTATCGGTGTGACTCTATTCGGTAAAAACAGAGGCCCAGACTTTAATTTTACCAAATAATCTTCTATTTTCCAGGTATAACATTCTAAAGTGTGATTTTCAGTTCTGTTTGGAAGCTTTGAGAGTGCAGTCATCCAGCAAACCAACACCCCTGTGTTAAAGGCTCAATTGGGCTGAAATAGAAGAGAGGGAGAC
This sequence comes from Australoheros facetus, assembly GCA_030220045.1. Lineage (NCBI taxonomy): Eukaryota > Metazoa > Chordata > Actinopteri > Cichliformes > Cichlidae > Australoheros > Australoheros facetus. The sequence goes on from JASGAU010343598.1 coordinate 15,427, forward strand.
AGAGGGAGGTAGAATAAAATAGTTGCCAATTTGTTTGCTGTGTGTTGGAACTGTACTAGACTTCATTCTGAAGCGCCTGACAAGCAGGTGAGATCAAAGTCATGGGGACAAAGGCAGCTCAGCAGCGATTTGTCAGGAGACGAGAGGCAGCGGTCGGGTTCAGCCCTCTGATCACCGCCTCACTAAAGAAATCTGCCCATGAGAAAAAGTACAGCAGAAAGGGTTCAAAGGTCATTTTGATTTGCTCTGGATTACTGGTACCTCCTAAAAAGGTGGGGAGGGAGTTTGGGGGTGGGGGACGAAAAGGAACTGGCTAATAACCTTTGTATTATTGCAAAAAAGAAACCCTTTTGTGCAAAGAGGGGTTTTGGGGGCAGTGTTGGAGGGGAGAATTTTGGAGACGTCAATTAAAAAGGAGCCCTGAAATCCTTGCTTTGATTCGTGAATGAAGGAGAAAAACGGGAAAGTTAAAATGTATGCTTTTGGCTTTTGTGGAAGAGCACTTCACATGACTGGGTTTGGATTCATTTGTCAAGTGGATGATGGCAAAAGAAAATGTAAATATTTCAGTTGGGTAAATATCCAAGAATTGGCCAAACTTTTGTCTTGAGGCAAATGTACCACTCGTTGTCTCGTTTCTTCTAAACATGGTGTGAATGCATCGAAAATACACCAAGGCTGTGTTGGGAATGGGTCAGTCCTGACACCTTGGTAGATGGTCAGGAATACAAGTGTGCAGTGTAATCTGAACTTGAATGGCTACTTTGTAAACATCACTGATAATTTAGTTAACTTTGTTTTGTGATGATAACAGGACAAATTTTAAACGCTCTTCAAAAAATATATTTGTGAGGAAATATATTCATGCCTGTACCATGGATTTATATATATATATTTATTTCATCCATGCAAGAAAGCAAATTCAGTTTTCAAATATGTGGAATGTATAGGGTGACCACCATTTTTATGCAATAGCTGTCATTTTCAAAAGTTAACACAGCAGGAAATACACTTTTCCAGCCTGGCCTTTTCCCAGTGGGTTTAAAGAAAGAGAGGTGAAGGCTGTCATTATGGGTTGAGCACAGGTCCTCACCATATTTTGCTGCCTCTGCTCTGCAAACTGGGGAAAATGTGGGTCACTTCAAAGTCAGAAGCTATACAGATTTTAGTAGAATATAATAGAAACTTTGACAAAGAAAAGTAAATGCAGCTACAATAACGACTGTGACACTGCATGATTTCACCAGTCATGCACAATCATGCCAACATATGTTTTGCCAAGGTGGAACAGAGCAGAGTAAAAATAGTCCCCCCTTTGTTCATCCACTGAGTAGTCATGCCTTGACTAAATTTTCCATTTAAAATATTATACACCAGTCATAAAATGTGGGTAATTTGGCATTTAGCTGCCTGCCCCAGAACTGGAGACATCTACCAGCTCACTTTTGTTGTATGATCTTTAAATGTGGTGAGCAGCAGAGGTGAGGCATGTTGCAGGACCATCCCACTCCATTGACTTTTCTGTAAAAGTCACATCACTTACTGAGCTGAACCTAGAAACATTTAAGTAACACTTTCAACTCAGCAGGCAAGCAGTCTGACCTGCAGTTACATTTGTGCCTGCTCTAGATTACAGCTGTGCAAGTCTTAGCTGCATCTTTGTGATTTGTTCAGTGGATTCACTCAGAGAACTTGTCTGTAATTTTCCTGCTAGATCTTACTTTGGTTTCAGAGTGCAGGCTTACTTGTGGTTCCTAGAGTTTCCAAAGGTAGAATGGGAGGTAGTCTTCAGCTATCAGACTCCTCCCCAGTGGTACCAGCTCCCAGTTTGGAGTTTGAAAGCAGCTCTACATATCAGATATGAGTGAAAACTTTCTTTTTTCATAAACTTAGATCAGGTGGCTTCGTGCCATCCTTAGTTTTGCTGCTATAGCCTAAGGCTGCTGAGGAGCACTTTGCATCTCTTCTGTGTTTCACTCTTCATACACCTATAATTTTCTCCCCACTGACATCATACTACTCCTCAGGAATTACTGGGGTTCTCTTAGGCTGTTAAGTTCCTCCTGGTTCTTATACTGTATATCACTTTTCTATTCTATGTTGAGCACTCAAAGCACTTTACACAACATGCCTTATTCACCCATTCATACAAGCACTTCTTTCTAAGCTTAAGTGCTTTATATCTAACATTCATACTCCGACAGTTGCATCGGAGAGCAACTTGGGGTTCAGTATCTTGCGCAAGGATACTTTGACATGCAGACTGGACCAGCCAAGGATTGAAGCGCCAACCTTCCGATTAGTAGGTGACCTGTTCTACCTCCTGAGCTACAGTCACCCCACACAGTATGAGTTATATTGTGACAGGTAGCAAAGTCGTTGGCACTGTCATCTCACAGCAAAAAGGTTTGACCCTGCAGTCAGCTGGGTCCTCTCTTTGTGGAAGTTGCTTTGTGATTGGTTGTTTGTGTCTCTATGTTAAGAATGTGGTAGACTTAGGACCTCTCCAGAGTGTGGCCACCTGTCGCCCAAACTCCTGTATTTTTTATACTTCTCACTGTGTTTTGGTTTGAGCTCAATATGAGGACTCTTTATGTTTATTTGATTTGGTGAAATATTAAAAAATGTGAATATCACTTTTCAAATCAACCTGTGTAAAGTTTGGAGTGCTGTCCAGCTGAATCAGGGTGTTACAAACAGAGCACTTATGTCCCAGCTCCTAACTCGATTTTATCTGTATACAAGATCTAACTGAAGACTAGTTTGCATCTAGCTGAATCATAACTGACATTTTAACCTAAAAACAACACACACATCTCCAAATGTGAAGAAGAACTGTGTATGTGTATTTATGTGAAGAAATGAGTATCACAAATTGAGAGCATTTGCCCTGCTTATTGCTGAGATGCTTTGTGGGCGGTGTGGAGGGGAGCATAATTAAAATAGTTTCTGAGAGAAACAGCACACCACATCTAAGGTTCCACCCTCTTCCAGCACTTAACCACATCAAGAGCGTCTCACTTAGAAAAGGCCACCAGAACAACCTCTGATACACACGGCCTGGCTGATGTTTTGGTGTGTTGTCTGACTCCTAAGGGGTCTTGGAGGCATAAATCACACACATTTGTAATTAAAAGAGTTGGCTTTTTCTGATCATCAGGGTAAATAAAGTGACACGGGCAGCTAGCTGGGTGATGTATGGGAGGGGAAGACAAATTAACCGTCTACTCTCTGGGGGATTCTCAGCAGAGGCCTTCATAGCAGCAGTGGAGCAGTGCCAAAGGGCAGAGAGATTTGTAGATGATGGTGCTAATTACCAGAATGAAAACCATAATGCAACCAAGATGGAAGCAATTTAGGCAGTAGTCATTTAGCCTGCTGCTCTTCCGCCCACCGGCTGCTGCCTAGCCAGGGCTGGGGCATTAGGATGGGAAAAGTCTGGGACAATCCGCTGCTTGGGTAAACAATAAAAAATAACGCACAGGAGAGAGCTTCTGTGATGTGAGGAGCAAATGGAAAGAGCCCTTTTGACACAATATTCACTTGTCTTTCTCAATATAACTTTGCATTGGCAAAGCTCACAGGAGCATATAAATATTTGAGAACACAAACTCAGCTGGTAACTTTAAGTGCTGAGAAAACAGTTGGGTTTGATTTCCCCGTTAACCTACACTGGCGTTGCCTTGCCGTCTCTTAAGTATCTCTCTGAATGATGTGCTACCAGCCAGGACCCGGTTCAAACCGAACAAACTTGATATTGACCTCCGAACCTTCATGAGGGTTTTACTGCGCATGCTTGACAAGCACCTGTTAAACTGGGAATAAGAAGGATAAGCAGATGTAGACCACCCAAAAGTTGAAGTGCTTAATATTTTTGTTGCTTCAGAATGATTAAAAAACCCTCAGAAATCTGGTTGAAAAAGTTGTTTATAAAGTAGCCAAATTGACTCTTACAGCGTGAGAAAATGAGATGAAAACCTGAAGCCAAACCTGTGTAGCTCTCAGAATTCAACAGCTGAATTAACTAAGTTTTGTTGTTGTTGTTGTTGCTGTTGTTGTTGTTATTTTTGTTTTGTTTTTTAACTGAAGACAGGTTTTCGCAGCAGTCTTATTCATCACCTGTTGTGGTGGCTGGCCTAGCCCATCTGTATAATTTGGAATGTCTAATTGCTCTTTTAGGACTTTTATGCTCTTAGCCATGTAATTTTATCCACGCCGCTGTCTCTCACTTCACACAGGGCCGATACCTTTTTGTCTCCCCTTTTCCTTTGTATCAATTGGTTGGAGTTCAGCCTATTGTCGCCACAAGCTTCTTTTATATCTGCGCTCACTCTGAGCAAAGGCTCTCAGTCGGGTCCACAGGAGGGCTTTTCAGCAACACAAGCGAGGATTCCACTTCGGAGGCGGGTGTGCTGTCAGAGCTGCCTGTCGTGCTCGGATGTGCGTAGAGCTGAAGCTCTCCAGCGTAAAGGCCCCGACACTTTAATGGGACCCCGAGTGTGGGGCAGGAATTCTGCTTTTTTTCGCTACAATCGTCGCTTTCCGGCCATGCCACAATGCTGATGATAGCTCTGCTGGTGTTGTTGAGCCTGTGGGATCCCGTTAGTCCTCGGCCCCGCTGCGCTTCGGGCCAGGCTTGCGACCCCCGGCATCGGAGAGACGCCGGGGGACGCGGTGGAGTGTACGAACACCTCGGAGGAGCGCCGAGACGCAGGAAACTTTACTGCGCTACCAAATATCATCTTCAAATCCATCCTAATGGGAAAATAGATGGGTCACTGGATGAAAACAACCCGTTCAGTGAGTATTCATCTTTTTCGAGGAACAGGATTCGCATAAAGCTATGACACTGTGTGCGTGTGAAATCGTGTCATTACAAAGCCCCCGACATGCAGGTTAATGTGGAAGATGCTGGTCAGCCAAAGTCATCCCGACG
>JASGAU010343599.1:0-12660 GCA_030220045.1 Australoheros facetus
GTAATTCAGCCATTTGATTCAGGTGTGTTGGATCAGGGACACATCTAAAACCTGCAGGACAGGGGCTCTCGAGGCCTGGAGTTGAAGAGCCCTGGTTTAGACTATCTAAGTTATGGGTAGTCTATGGGGCATGTAGAGGACCTCCAGCAAAAATACAGAGTGCTCTGTCCTGACTGGTTGAGGTTCAGGAAGTAATTGGCACTGACCAAAAAAGACACAATTTTGCCTATAGTTCATTTGACTAAGATTTAATGAAAAAAATTGAATCTTACTTTTGATATTTATATTTTATGTAAGTGTAATAACTTATCCATGTGTATATGTGTCATTGTCTGTGTCTTACTGCACTCTACTCTGAGAAACGAGAACTAGGATGAAAGTGAGGGAGAGCTAGCGCAGCTGAAACGAGGCTGTATTTAGGGCAATTTATAAATATGCCACCCTCTGTGCCCAGTGAGTTTCCGCCCAACCCCCTTTCTGCCCTTCTTTAGCCCAGTCTGAGCCTTCCTTACGGATACTTGCTCACCTATCCTACAGTCTTTCTCAGTGTACTCTTTATTTCCAATCATACACCACCTTCTTTTCTTTCTCCGGTCTCAGGTGGTGAGCAAATTGGTACAGATCCGCGAGTACATCAGTAAGGCCAGCTCCATGCGGGATGACCTGGTGGAAAAGAATGACGTGCCGGCCAACGTGGAGCGTCTTTCTCATCTCATCGACCACCTCAAGGAGCAGGAGAAGTCCTATTTACAGTTCCTGCAGAAGATGCTGGTGAGCCTGATATTTGTTTCTCCAGGTCCACCCATGTGTCTTTTAGAATCAGGTTTATGCTTTTCACATGATTTGGGGAAAAAACTATAGCATTTAATTTTTTAACTTATGTCATGTTTAAACGATTCAAAACTGAACTAGTTTATGTTGTTGTCTTTGGATTCTTCCATACACACTTTGCTTTTGGTGGCTTTCTTTATCTGTGGCCTTAAATAGTTAGGTCATGTTTCATGCTATAATAAAATCTGGGCATTTTATAGTCTGCCACCTTTCATTGTTTGGTTTTTATTTATTTAATTTTTTGTGAAGTTTTATTTAACAATTTCTGTGAAATGAACATTTCTAAAAGCATGCATTTTTAGTCTTTGGTCTACTAATTATCATCATCATCTTTTGCAGTAGGCAAAGAGTTTAGAGACGTGACATTTTTTTAGTTTTATACTTGTTCTTTTTTTAGTCACTGGCTGTTCTCTCTGCTGTTTTGATAGGCACAGGAGAATGAGGAGGATGCTGTGGGCACGCTGGACTCTGCAGTTGGTTCAGGTTCACTGGCAGAGAGCACTTCTCTTAACACGGAGGTTCGATCTTCAGATGCCTCAAACGCAACAGTATGTAGAGTTGTTGTGAACTCTTGGCATAAAATATGTAACATTCTGCCAATGTTAATGTTCTCTGTTGCTTTGCCCTTCTGTGGATAACACAGACTCTGTGTTGGCTTTAAATTCTGTGATGAGAAAATGGAAACTCCTTTATCTTGTGTTTCATTTGCCCTTACTGCCTGACACCTTACTACCTTTTGTAGCCTTCTTGTTCTGTAGCAGTACAGTATTGTTAATATGGCTTTTGGTATAGTCAAGATTTCTAATTGTCTGTGGGTGTGAATTTTGTAGGGAGGAAGGCCAGAAGCTGTGTGTGCTGAGCAGAAAGAAGAACTGGAGAATCTGCGTAAGCAGCACGAGTTGCTGAAGAAGATGCTGGAGCAGCAGGAGCAGCTCAGGGCCCTGCAGGGCCGACAGGAAGCACTAATGGCCATGCATTACAGTGCAGAACAGGCACTCGCTGTGATTGAAGATACTGGTGAGATAGACACAAAATATTGGCAGACATGCATGCAGGCTAGTTGTGTGTAGAGTTCAGACTGATCGTTTACATTGTGTAAAATTGTTTTAGACAGAAAAATAGAAATGATTTGTCTTGCAGATGGATATGATTTTTAAATGGAATAATTTCAGCAAACTATTATTCAGCAGAGCTGAGGCATTTACAAACATTAATGAGTATTCTCTGGAAAAGGTGTTAACAGTTTGTACCACAACAAATAAACAATAAATGTGGTCCTCTTAATTCCTTTATTAGTTGTCACAGAAACCACAGGCAGTGTTTCTGGCCTGAGCATCACCTCAGAACTCAATGATGAGTTAAACGATTTGATCCAGCGGTTCCACAACCAGCTCCATGACTCTCAGGTACAGAAGAAACTGCAAATTTACTCCCTGTCAAAATATTGATCTAGCACATTTTGATAAGAAAATAATCTGTAATGTTGGTGTGAATGGTGTTATTCTGCCTCTCATTTGACAACCCATGCCCACTCTTGAAAAATCTTTCCTGTAGACTAAAGCAGTACCAGATAACCGTCGTCAGGCAGAGAGTCTTTCCCTCTGCAGAGAGGTGTGCCGGTCTAGGACTCCCCAGGCTTTTGGCCCACCTCAACACAGGCCGCTCCTTCACTCTGCCTCTGGCCCACACACAGGTCTAGACACCGGAGCAACAGCTGCCAGTGCCAAACTCACCAAACTCCAAGAACTCCAAGACAAAAAGCAGACTATGGACAAGATCCTGCAGGAGCTGCATTCACTCAGAGACCAGACACTCAATAATAACTCGTGTATGAGTATTTTTAAGGGATTCTTTTCAATTATCATGTGGCTTTTATGTTCCTGAAGTGTTGATGAATTGTACGTGGATCCCCTCAGGTCATGGTTTGTCAGCACAGTGCAGTCTGAGTGTGGGGGAATCTTCAGGTTGTCCATCCGCTCTATGCTCTAATGGGGCCTCAGCTTCCACTTCCTTTCATCCTTCAAGCACACAACAGCAGGACAGCTCCAACTCAGCAGATAAGCTCAGGTACGCACACAGAAATAAACACAGCTTGAAGCAGTTGAATAGGCAGGTCAGATATCAACAGCAGGTTGTTGTATAGGGAGTCGGGGTATAGTATAACATTGCAGCCACAAATCCTACTACACGGCTATTGACAGGTTTCAGTCTTTTCTAAAGTGTTCTTGAACAAGATACTAGACCTCCATTTTTTTTTTATACCAGTCTTTTTTTCCTCTTTTCTTCACTCTTTGGAAAAGACGAGAAACGTGAAAATATTTTTCTGGCATGTCACGTAAGCTTTTAAATGATTAAACCTAGTATACACTCACATTTCATTTACTTCCTACAGGAAGCTGAAGGAGGTCCACAAGCGCTTGAATGAGCTGCGGGAATTGGTTCAGTACTATGAGCAGACTTCTGACATGATGGTAGATGCAGTAAATGAAAATGTGAAAGACGACGAGGAAGAGGAGGAGGAAGACGAGACAGAGGATGGTTCAATATTTGAGGCCATGTTTGACTCAGAGCAGGAGAACCGCCAGCCTGTAACTAACATCAGGTGGGTGTCTAAATAAATTGATAATTTAATGAAGAAAATGCTCTGAATCTGTTTACAAGGATAAACCTTGTAAACAGATTCAGTATCTTTTGTTAAAATGGTTAAATTATACTAAAACGCAGCTGTTTGGGCAGGGTATTGTTGTCAGTGGTTGCAAGTTGCATTATGAGACTATTGTGTGAGTAATTCTAAACCATAGCAGTCACTGGACCTTATCTGTTCAGAAACCCACAGCGTGGTGGGAACTGGGCAGACCTGAACACCCTGACCAATGGGCGCAGCACCAGGAGTGGCACCACAAACAACCGGGATGGCCGACTCAACACTGAATGTGAGATCAACAACCGGTCAACAGCAAACCTTCGAAGCCTCAACATCCCCTCAGCCATAGGTACATAGACACACACTGACACAAACCTGATTGTAAAATTTGTTTTGACTATTATATATATATATTTTTAAAGTAAATCAAAATGAAGAATATGTGTGTTGCTAAAAAGCTTCTCCTAAAAGTAACAGGGTTGGTCATAACAGGGTCATATGTACAATACTTAATGTTGCCAGTTTCAGTGCAAGATGGTGGAGTTTGAGTGTGTCCAACAGGGGATGAGATTTGCTCTGTAGAAGCACCCGAATGATATAACAGATGAGCTAGCCAGTAGGGAAACTACAAGATGAAGTGAACATGAACGGCCACCTTGATTTTGACATGCAAAATAAAAGTCAAAACAAAGAAAGGCAAAAGCGCGCTTTGAGTTCATGAACAAACAGTTGGAGGGACATCATTTTTGTGACCTGTAAGTGACACTCCTGTTACTGTGCTTTGATTTAGACTGCCAGTACAACAGGGACATCCCATATAATCTTCTGAAAGATGAAGATGGTCTTGATAATGAGGAGGGGGCGCAGGCTGTGGCTCCAGACAGCGAGGCATCGGAGTCTAGTCGGAGGAGCAGCCTTGGGAACAACACAGGTTTTGGTCAGAAGGTCCATCGCCAGACTGCAAAGCAGAAACTGTGGCAGCTGCAGGAACTGGTGGCCATGGTTCAGGTGAGTAAGATGACTGAGTTGTCACGATATAGGTGTAACTCAACATAAAAAAAAAAGATTCTTTTTTATTAAAGTCTGTATATGTGTATGAAATTAATCATTTTATCCCTTGTCAATATTGAAGATGCCATCATCTTTTTTTTTAGATAAACCTTATTGGTACTTCACTGTGGGAATTATGTTTAGGAACACTATTAAAATGTGTAGTGACTAAACAGGTCACACAGTCTTCCAAGCTTTAAATGCTAACCCTACCAGCATGCTGTAGCTAACAAACAGCTGGTGCTCTGCCAGAACGTTTGACTGGAATTCATCAAGCAAGAGTAGTTGGGCATAAAGAGGAAAAAAAGAAAAAAATCAAACAAATGTTGAGCCTACAGCCACAAGAAAAATAGGTGACCGTTCTTTGAAGACACTTGAAACAGCAAGTTGAACTTTACATCATGAATAACCAATTATTATAGTAAAGAAGCACTATCCCAATCTGTCTGTATCCAGAGTGATGACACGGATGGAACAACAGCTAATGAGGATGAAGCTTTACGCCAGCAGCCAAATAACATAAGGGCGTCTGTGCCTGGGACAGGAGCAGGATCTAAACAGAGTCCCAGAGACATTACCCTCTCCAGCAAAGCCAGGTACAGAACTTAAAAAAAAAATAATTGAAAAACCTTTTCTGACTGCGTCTTTTTGTGTTTGTTGAATGTGCATCATATCAGTCTCCCTTCTGACAGAGAAAAGCTGTATGAGGAGAAGCTGCGTCAGCAGAAACAGGAGCTGAAGATGCTCCACGAAGAGCGTCAGAAGCTCATTGAAATCCAAGGCAAGATCCAGGACTTGCAGTGGGCTTGCCCTGATCTTCAGGTACTTGACTCATATTCCCACATATGCATCCAGCTGTATGCAGGACTGGAACCAGAGAGAACAGATGAGTCTGAGTGTATAAAAATTGGCATATGAATAGTTTAAAAAAAAAAAAAAAAAGGTAATAAGTAATGTTTTGATTTTTGATACTCGAAATAGATTTTTATGGATTTGATGTGTGGATTCAGTTTGTGTCCACTTGTGTTATTGTTTACACATAAGTAACTGGAAGCAGCTCAGTTAATCCCAAGTCAACTAATGGCACAAACACAGCCTTGAAATTTCTCAAAATATTGTTTGGAGATAAAATAAGTAACATTAAGGCATGAAACCCTTGTTTATACACATACATTGGTGGTCTTTGCTTTATGATATATTAAATTGTATTTTAATTCAATATAACTCTGGCTGTCAGCAACCACAGTCCATTTATTCCAACACAGGTGACCAAGTCAGTTGTTTCCATTGTGCTTTTAAGTCAGGTGTTATGAGCTGGTTTCAAATATAAACAGTATTTCGGCCGGTGTTCCTTCCAGTCATCTGTGTCCAGTACAGTGAGTCAGCAGGGTTTGCTGAGGAAGGTTCCAATTGCAGCTTCCACTCCTGCAACCGCCCAGGCCCCTTCATCCTCTGGGGCCAAAACAAACTCAGCTGTGCTCAAACCCACGGCCCCAGAAGCAGCTACTTCTTCAGTCACTGACAATGAGGTGACAGATTCCACTGTACACATCAAAACACCTTCTACCTAGCTGTTTAACTACCTCTCATCACATGTCTAAACAAACTCTACGCTTTGCGAATAACCCAGATCTGCTGACTGATCGTCTGTTCTTGCTTTGACATGGCAGCTTTGGTCAGAAATGCGTCGCCATCAGATTTTGCGTGAAGAACTGCGGCAGCGAAGAAAGCACTTAGAGTCGCTGATGGCTGAACACCAGAGGCGTAGTGGCCTTGGAGAATCTCCCTGCCAGGTTGAAGACCAAGAGGGCATTGCTACACCCTCACAGCCTGTCAGCAGGGATGAAAGGTAGGAGATATACTGGTCTAGGGGCTTGTCTCATGAGATAATAGTTTTTTGAAGATGAACACCAGCTACAGGATATAATGTGTGCTCTCTTTTTGGATGCAGAGCACTTCCTTCCCAGTCATTCATCATTGTTTCACAGACATTTTACACCAATTTTGATGATTTGTTTTAGAACAATGGCAACCTGGGGTTCCTCTCCATGCCATCTGGAAGATGATGACGACGATGATCATGAGGAATATCGCTCAGAGATGGGCACAGAGGAAGAAGAGGAGCAGGAGGAATGTACAGATAGCACCTCTGATGATGACATCCATGTCTACTCACCAAGCAGGAACCTGTGCTCCTACAGTAACAGGAAGAATCAAGGAAGGTCCGACCAAGTGGCAGAAGAAAGTTTTATCTTACTATCTAGTACCAATATCTATAGTCATTTAAATTTATGCGCTTGCTTTTTTGTGTCACCAGCAATCTGAAGCCTCCAGCAGCCTTTTCAGGTGAGGGTGGTGGGCTTCTTCATAACAAGACTAAGGCCAAGCAACAGTCTAGAAGTTTGAACCAGTCTGCAAGCCAGCACGGAGGTACACGACGACAAGAGAACTTGCGCTGGGCCTCTGAGCTCTCCTTCACCGAGGGCTCATATCACTGGCAGGAGCAGGTCAACCAGCTACAGAGACAGTTAGATTTCAGCACCAGCATGTGTCAGACGCTTCTGCAGGACCAGCAGGTTAGTACAGTCAGCAAATACACACACAGATACTGAATGCCCTTTGGTTGCAGTTTCTGTCCAGTGTTTGCTTTGGACAAAAACCTTTCTCAACAAGTGAAAAGCATTCTTTTTGTTTCTCACCTGTTTTCACAGACACTATCGTACATGTTGCAAACTCTGCTGACGGGTCAGTACAGCATGTTGCCCAACAACCTGTCATCGCCACAGGTTCACCTGATCATGCACCAGTTAAACCAGTGCTACACCCAACTGGCCTGGCAACAAAACAACGTACAAAGGTGAAAACAGCACCATAAATAAGTATACTCCTGTTTATTCCTATGAAGTAAAACAGGTTTCTACATTGTCTCCATACTGTCACTTTTCTTTCAGACTAAAGCAGGTCCTCAATGACCTCCTTCGCCAGCAGCAGCAGCAGCCTCCGCCTTCCTCTTCCTCAGCAGGTTGGCAGACACAGAAGCAGGACTCATCCCAGGCATCCAGCTCCGGCCCCCCCACCTCTCCTGGTTTCTTCCTCCCCTTCTCCTCTACCTTGCACCCTTCAGCTAACAACATGACATCCCCATTCCCACCCAGTATGATATACACATTTCTTTGCTTTTGGATTTGATTCTCCAATGTATCATTTTTAGAATTTTGTGTAATAGAAGAAATATTTTTGAGGTGTAAAAGAGAGGTGTTTGCAAACAGATTTTCACGTTTAAATCACATTAATTGATTATGATGTACCAAATTATGCAATGTGTCAAAAACCCTATTTGTCACTTTAAAACCAAAGGTGTAACCTCCAGTGACTCATCTTATTATTGAAAATCTTGCAGTAAATTTGGCATAAAACTAATCGAAAATGTATTGGTGTGGGTACACATTTTCAGTCAGTGCACTTGATGTAGTTAATACATTCAAAGGTGGCCTTTAGTAGTAAAATGTCAAAGGTGTGACTGTCATAACTTAATTGCTCAATTGCCAACTTAATCCAATTAAGATTTTTTTTCTATCTCTTTGAAGGCTTGAATTTATATCCACTATTCCCTGGTGCCATGGGTGAGTTTTCTCAAGGTGCAGTGGGTCAGGCTACTCCCGAACATCAGAAGCAGCAGTTAGATCCCAACACTTCAATTAAAACAGAGTACATGAGTTTCCCTCCACCGCTGCAGCGTTCTCCTCTTAACACTTCCACAGAGAGAGGGTGTGTCCATAATTTTTTGCTTGAAAATACATTTTATTCCTTTGTGGAACATTGTTATTTATAGCTTCTTCTTTTTTTTTTAGACCGGCTGGCTGGCTTAATACCTCCTACGCAAACAATATCACTCGGCATCACCTGTCTAACACTGACACCCGAGAGTCTCCTTCCTCCTCCCCCATTTTTGCCAACCACCAATCAAGACCTCAGGACTTTGACAAAGGGTCACAGGAAAGCTTGAGCAGCATGCCCGAGCCGGTCGATCCCACCACCATCACAAAGACTTTTAAAACTGGGCGCAAGGCCTCTGCACAAGCCAACCTGGCCTCCCGAAGCAAGACTCCCAAAAGCCGCCGCAGGAGGAGCAAAGGACACGGCAAGAACAGTGAAGGTATTGAAGTGGAATGCACCACTATGCTGGCAGCCTAATTAAAAAAATATATGCAGCGAGCTCCTTAAAAGCTATTGAATTCATTTACATTGTATTGTAAGTGTGTTTATCCTAAGAGTCATTTTCTGCATTTCCGTACCAAACTATCAAATATTTGATAAGAGAAATATTATCAGTATTTATCTTTTTCTTTTTTGGTGTTTCCCGCAGGCCATGAGAGTGACAGTGTTGGCAGCACTGCAGACTCTGTCCAGGAGAGGGCAGACATGTGCCATCAGAAGCAGCAGAATCAGAGTCTTTTGGACAAGCTTACTCAAGAAAAACTAGACAGCAAGGCCAAACTTGGGAGCAAACGGAACGACCTCTCCTCTGGTATGGCTGAAACTGCCTGTAGTAAAAATACTGCACCCTCCTTTACCTCTGTTATTTTTGTGTGTGTGTATTTTCCCTGTGTACATTTATGATCACATTATTTTATTGTAGAATGTTATTTTTTTCTTTAATAATAACATCCTGTCTTTTTTTTTTTTTCTTAATAATTGACTTGGTTCATTCATCATGACCACAGGTTTCCTTTTAATTTGGGGTTAATTTACTTTGTTGTCAATTTTAATTTATCTTACTCACAGCCTATGCTTGGAGAACACCCTTCCTCTCTAACAGAATTGCATGCACTGAAGCACCAGGTAAAGTCACCATAGTAAATCTTAGCATTACTTAATTATCCCATGCATGGGCTTTTTTCTTTTCTTTTTTTTTTTGGGCTAACCAAAACCAGAACTTTTAATGTTGTCTGCACGATAAATCTTAAGCTCTGAAAACAGTTACCTTTTTTGTATGTTATTTTCTGTTGTTTGGGGCAATTTGCAAATATCTGTCTGAATGTAATGGTGTCAAATCTTTAAATCGCAGATGCGAGCAGTGACTTCTCACTGTTTGAAACACTGAGGGAGACCATTTACTCTGAAGTGGCTACTTTGATATCCCAGAATGAGTCCCGGCCCCACTTTCTCATTGAGCTCTTCCATGAATTGCAGCTGCTTAACACGGACTACTTACGCCAGAGGGCACTGTATTCCCTACAGGTTTGTACAAACGTACTGAAAATATTCAACTGCTGTTGAAATCCAATGTACTGGGTTCACATTATAAGATTTTTAGGTTAATTTGTTGATTTATTCCTTCATTTGCCTGAAAAGAGGATTTGGTGTAATTCTGTGCACAAATCTGAAATCCAGTTTTCTCCTTTTTTCCCTTGTGCTATAAATTAAGTGCAGTTTTTTAGGGATGCACTTTTGTCCTTCCCTAAAAGCTCAGACTTGCTTTCTGTTAGTGCTGCTCAAGCCAAAACAGCTCTTGGTTAACAAGAGTTGTCAGAATGAAGTGAAACTGTTAAGCAGCTGCTTTTGTTTCTTGATCAGTTGGTGTCTCACCCAGTCTGCTTTCGGTCGTCTCTGACAGTTGGCTGTCGGCTTTGTCGCCCACCTCGTGGGTGCTGTGCATAGTCTCCTTGTTTCTGCCTGGGGCTCTCTTTGCTCCCACCTGTGCCTGTAGACTTGGTAGTAGAGGCGGGCCGGCAGGGACAGGCTGTTGTCCTTTCAAGACAGGCTTATCCAGAAGGGGGGTTATGACCCTGAATAGGGGATGTGTTTGACTGTATAGCCTGTGTCCTTGGCCATGTTTTCTTTTATGTATTTGTGTTTTTCAATTGATATGCATTTAGAGTTAAAGTTAGAGTGAGTAAAATCGCACCACTAGATGTCAGTAGATTGCAGTCAACTGAATTCTGTTTTCCTAACCCTCCCAATTCAAGTGCATAATCCTAGCTTTGGTGGCTGCTTTAGGACAAACAACTCTGGCTGGTGTTCATCTGTAGTGTGTGTAGGCTGTCAGTCCACCGTTTACTGCAGCTGTCAATATTCCCGGTGAGAAGTGTCCGCATCTGTTTACTCTGGAGGAGGCTGTAAAACTTTGTGATCTGAGTCAGTGAGTCAGAGAATCCCACTTCTGTCCAATGACAGAGATACTGAGGTCAGTTGTTGAGAATATAATAAACTTTTCTGTCAGTAAGTGCCGCTGTTTTTGCTGCCGTTAGCCGGCATTAGTGAAAGTGTCTTTGAAGTGCATCTAACGTTGTTGGACTCAGACACTTAGAAAATAAACTCTCATACGATGTGAGAATGTAATCAAAATTTATCAGAGGGAACGTGATTTTTAGGACACTTGAGCCTAGCATTAGCTGGCATAATGTTAGCTTGTAACCAGGTACTGCTGTTTAGCCAGTTTGTTCTCAGCTAAGGCAGAGACGGGAGGTTCACATGTCTAATCTGCAGACAATAATAATTGTGGCAATATTAGGAATAAATAAACATTTTTATGCATGTTTTGTGTATTAGTTCCATGACGTCAGTTCAGGAGATGGGGCTTGAGGTGAGGAGGAAGAGGATGACATGTTATTAAGATGCTGGTCGCATTGTCTCTCATTCATGGTTTAGCTTCTTTGGTGGGGATATCTTTTTCTGATGACATAGGCATGATCCTTCATATCTTGAGGTTGAAGGTGCAGACACAAATTAAAAATGGCCTCCATGGCATCGCCTCCAAATTCTCTTCTACATATGTGACTGGTTTCTAACCACATATACAACAAGATTAGTCCATCTCAGCCACTGTATTCAAGACAGCCGGGCAACATTGCAGCTTCCAAAAACCGCAAACCTGCTCCTATGTATTTTTTAATGGATTAATTTTATCAGAGTGCATCCGTTTGTTGGAAGACACTAATCAATGTATATTTATGAGTACAGTATTCTTTTTTTTTCTATTAAATAACCTTAAAAAAAATGACATACTGTGGCTTTAAAAAAAGTCTCTTTTAAAAACACAGGTTTTAAAGTTCAAGAATGGGATGATGTTGGTTAAATCAGTGAATAATCCTGTCAAGTAAGCAAGATTGCAGTATTAACCAAAATAATGGTGACAGGTGAAATCTAGCAGCTGTAGTTTCCACTGAAAGGTTTGCAGAGATTAAGCAAATCATTCAGGACTGTTTTTACTCATGGAACCAAAGACCAGGTTACATCGAGGCTGTCTTTGTCTGTCTTTCCTGATTGCTGTCTTATGCTGCAGATCTATGTGTCTTTGTCACGACTGACACACACACACACACACACACACACACACACACACAGAGCAGCCATAGTGGACAGGATGAGGAAATCTTGCCATTTGGTTGTGTGGAGGTGTGGGTGCGTTTATTAGTGCTTTAAAATGTAATGTAAAAATAATAACATAACATGATGGTACCATCTTCCTTTAAACACCTGATCCAACAGTTATGATACCCTCTCTGTGTGTCTCTCACAGGACATAGTAAGCAGGCACCTGGCAGAGAAGAGCGCAGCAGAAGACCAGATGTCCCGTCTTGGTCCTGCAGTTTGGGCTGCCGGTTCTCAGTCTGAGCTCACACCCAGCGAGAGCCTAAATACCAGTGATGCCGTAAGAGAAACATTATTTCTTCCCAGCATATCTATCTATCTCTCTCTATCTCTATCTCTCTCTATCTCTCTCTCTCTATATCTCTCTCTCTATCTCTCTCTCTCTATATCTCTCTCTCTATATCTCTCTCTCTATATCTCTCTCTCTATATCTCTCTCTCTATATCTCTCTCTCTCTATATCTCTCTATCTCTCTCTATATCTCTCTATCTCTCTCTATATCTCTCTATCTATCTCTATATCTCTCTATTTATCTCTCTATCTATCTCTCTCTATCTATCTCTCTCTATCTATCTATCTCTATCTATCTATCTCTATCTCTCTATCTCTCTCTATCTCTCTATCTCTATCTCTCTCTCTATCTCTCTCTCTATCTCTATATCTCTATCTCTCTCTCTATCTATCTATCTCTATCTATCTATCTATCTATCTCTATCTATCTATCTATCTCTATCTATCTATCTATCTATCTATCTCTATCT
>JASGAU010343609.1:0-12164 GCA_030220045.1 Australoheros facetus
ACACACACACACACACACACACACACACACACACACACACACACACACACACACACACACACACACTGTATCTCTTTTTTTAAGTTTATAAAAAGTTCAGCTCTGCTCAGCAATTACGGGGAAAGGGTGAGAGGAGTGAGTGGTGCAAACGTGCTTTAGAAAAAAGGAAGATAAATTAAAAATAGTCCAAATCTGGCAAGAGAAATCTGTATCATTTCTATGTGTGTGTATGTATAGTAATAGCTGGTGTATTGTTTGTGAATGCTTACACATGTTCATTATCATTTAATTGGATGTTACCAGGCACCACTGCAGGGAGTAGACACTTTGACAGTCCAGCCCTTACAATCAGCTTCCCTCACAAGCCACTATCTCACACCCAAGTTTAGAATCTCTGGGCCAGGGAAGCTCATCAAATTGATCGTATGATCAAAATAAAAACAACAAGTTTGGGAGGCACAGTTATCCTCTGTATAAGAGTGGTCCTAACATTTTAATTTAATCCAATAATATTTTAAGAAGGTGTAAAATTCAAATCACAATTAAAATGACAACTCTGACTCGCCAGCTTTTTTCCCATGGTGCATTTCTTTCCTGATTATGCCAGTGTGCGCTAAGATGATAATATCCATGTTAATAAAGCATGAGTGGACACCCAGTGACTTGAGAAGAATGACATTAATGTAATGTTACCCATAAGTCAAAGCCCACAGTATTCAATTACCATATAACCCCAGTCAAGCATTTTGGATAGGGCACCTGAGAAGACAGACCCTTTAAAACCATTATTATAATGATGACTAGCAGGAGCTTCCCCCTAGGAAGCAGCCAGGCCAAGGCAAGGAGACACATCCTAAATCTGCAGAACCAATGTCACTGAAAGACTTCACTGTGCTTGAATTTTCACATGTGCACAGCAAGGAAACAACGGCTGATAATGCTTCTCTTTTATTGAATAGCAGGTATCGAGTATGAGGCTAATGATGGTTATGATTGTTATAGATGATAAAGATTAACCCATTTTGACCTGACCATTAGTTAGTTCACATTTTTTAAACTATGGTCATTTATTAATAATTCAGTCTAATAATGAAAGATTTGATTGCATCTAGCCTAAATTATGTCACATTAAGAAAGCCATAGTTGTTCTGCTATTTTCTTAAGAAATTTATTGTTGTAAGCTGCAACCATTTAACTTTAACTATACTATATACTTTAACTATAATATATGTTGAGTCATAACCTCTCATTGCCAGGTAGATGTATAAAAGGTCCCAGATATGTTTTTCTTAATATTTTGGATCCAACTGCTCCTTTTGACAGTCTGATCGACATTTTCCAGAGCACCTTTTTTTCACCGAGGTTCAGTGGTTATAGCCTGATACTGCCACTGCCTGCGTTAGCCATTTTATATCCACTGGGACCTGCCATACTAAAAATGTATGTGTCCCAGTAATGTGAGGCTCTTAGGATATAAAAGCATTCAGTGAATAGCATTCGCCATCAGAGGGGAGATGGAACAGCTGGACAATGAATAAATGCTGACTATTCAACAGAAAGGACAGTGAATGCACCATCTCTTTTTACTGTAGTGTCCTGAGACAGTAATGTCCTACCACAGGAGCTCACCATAGGAAGGCTGTCACATTGAATCAAACTGAACACATTGACATGTCCCAATGCACACATTTTTGCATGCCTCATTCATCTCTCCACCTACATCACCGAGCAACTCTTTAGTCAACTTGACTATTCTCTTACTTGCAGTCCTCTCTTCCCACTTTAAAGGTGAGCTTGCAGCACAACTTTATACTATCTCTAAATTTAAAAACAAATTACCACTAATCAACCTTAAGCTTTACAGACATACTGAAGCATAAACTGACCTTTAATTCCCTAAAGCTGTGATATGGACACAGTTCAATAATAATAACTATACATCTGCTTTCTACAAGGTTAATTGCTATTGATTAAAGCAGTAAAGCAGAATGTGATTAACAAAATGGCATAATGTCAGATATCTATGTAGGCAGATACCCATGCACATAATGCCTATCTCTGTGATTTACTACATTTCTTATTTGTCATGGTCTTTTAAATCAGCTTTTTTATCTCCAGACGAAAAGGCCTGAAAAAGAGGGGCATCCATTTTATCAAGGCTGTTCCTTTCTGCCAATCTCTCGGTTCCTTGATGGCAATTCATATCACCGCATGGAGCTGGGATATAATTATAGTCTATTGTCTGATATTTCACCTGCATTACATGCTATTGCAACGGTTCATGCTGAGTCCGAGAGAAAGCTATTCCACCGGATCAATATTTATGATTGTATTATTTGTCAGCAACCGCACACCCTTACACAAACTATTATGCCGTTCTCAGGTCAGAGAGAGTTAGGGGACAGGAGGTAATGTGTAATCTTTACTCTGTTAAGGCGCGTGTTATCTGTAGGAGTCGAACAGTCTAATATTAAAGAAAGCCTTGATATTTTATTTTGCTCTTTAATTTAATAAAGTTGATATTTTTGTGGTAAAAGGCTTAATTTTGCTTTCATCGATACTTGAACATTCAAGGTTAAAGGCTTTTTACTTTGAAGACAACAGTAGGCCTCACTGTGGAAATGAATTAAATGGGTTTAAAAACCACTGAGTTTCTCAAGTCAATCAAAAAGGAATTCAAATCAAATCGCTTTTATTGTGTGAATATTTTTTAGTCTGAGGTTAAACCCACCACTCACTGAGATGGTATAATCTCCCTGTAACCCTTGTGAGTAGTCAAAAATAATTTTAAAATATATTTGCAAAAGCTGATGTCCCATAAGTCCTGATTTATGGGACATTTTAGCTGACAGCTAGGCTTTTACTGCATCTGACCCATAAATTATTTTAAATTTTGACAAACACTTTAACTTTGCATGCATCCTCTTTTAATTTCCATGTTTTTTCCCCTTCTTATTTTTTTATGAGTGTTCAATATAATGTAAAATGCCCAATTAAGTTTGAAAACTATCACAGAGTAGCTTTGGCTCAGTTAAAGCACATTTCTCCAATTAGTGAGGTGAGGTTGGCTTTTGATTGTTTATACAACTTGAGGGTGTCCTCTGGGTCATGCTGCTTATAGTTTAGTTTTGTAGCAACAACACATGAAAGCATTTCCAGCTTTCTAGTCTCATCTGTACTGAGACTAGAAAAAAAGCGAGTCATGAATCAGTAACATCTACTATTAATTAAGCAGGTATTCCAGAATTGCAGACATGGTTTTGAAATTCAAACCAATTTAAAGGAGGAGACTTAAATGACCAATTATGCTTTTTAAAACCGCTATAACATACTTGATTATGTGGACAGTGCCTGAAACAAATGTAATAGGTAGTCAAACTAAGACACATATGTATTCCAATGGCATGACAGTAAATTTTTCAAGCAACTATTTTTTTCCATTTCAAATTCATGGCTGCCAATTTATTGTGAGGTATTTAATAGGCAATCTCTTCTGTTCTTTGCAGAGACTATGCAAGAATGGGCTGATCACCACTCCACCGGATAGGGCGCATATTTTGTGTTGCATTGTTTAGACCCACAGTGTGACATGTGAGAAGTAATATGCTCCTGCAGATGCTGCACCACTCATGCAGGACCGATAAAGATGATGGAGGACCTCTATGATGGTTATCACTGTAACACAGACACACCTCATGGGGCCATATCTGATTGCACACAGTAGCAATGCTCAACAATGTGTTGCAGCTCCCAATTGTGAAACAATGTGCTTATTTTCGCTCAGTTTTTAGACCAGAGGTCTCAAGGAGAAAAAAGACATGAACAGAATAAAATAGAGCATTCTTCATATGACTGTCGCAATGAAATGTATTATATTAATCCAGGATGTTCTTAACTTGGAATGCATTACTATGCATTAACAATATGGATCAAATAATAGAAAAAAATCACTTGAAACCGATCTTACTTGCTGAGGCTCTCGTGGTGTTGTCTGCTTTACTCTCCTGCTGGACGCTGTGGTGGTGGTGATCTCCATGATGGATGTGAATGTCTCTGAGCGATTGGCTGTGGTACTTGACTGTGGTGTGATAGAGGAGGGTGACTCCCCCACAAGCCGCACGCTGCCTTGGATCCTTATATTGGGATCCCCCTCTGCGGCCATGTTGAAGACCTTCAAGCCATTATAGTAGAGGCCTGAAAGCTGGCCCTGAAAGGATCGACTGCGATCTCGCTCCCAGCCCCCAATCTGTATAGTGGTTTGGCTGTTGAAGATTGTAAGCTGTCGTCCTGCGGGAAAATAATGTTACATATATACAAGAATGTTGAACTGTGGACTCGGTCACTTTAAGAAAGCATGAAATAAAAGAACAGAAAGACAGATTATTTGCCCAATGGCTAATGAGACCAATAAATTACGGGTTGTAGAGCAAACCCTGTTAATTTATTGCAGTTAAAAGATGAGATGCCTATGAAAAGAAAAGTATAAAACAAAAACAGAGGATATAGAAAATCAATGTAGCTTTGCTAAAAGGTCAGTCTAATCTGAAATAGCATGGAAAAATTTTTTTTAAAAAGTAGCCCTGTTATGGGAATGCAATAGATTTAACTACATAAAACATAAGATAACACAATCTTGAAAGGACTAAATGAATAATTTGTTTGCTGGAAATTGCCTGGGAAATAAAACAGAAAAAAAATTGGATAACAAAGCTAAAATGGCATATTTAACTATACATTTCTTATGTAATTGTTCAATTTAAATGTTATCACTTATGGATCTGGTATACTGCAAGCTGGAAAAGAAGTGAAAAACAAGAAAGCTTCGTCTTTGGCTACAGGCCGTGAGAACTGGACTGAAGTGTTCTCACAGGAGGCAGGAGACACTTCACTGTTACTGTTACTGTTCACCCTTTTAGCAAAAGCAACCAAATTAAAAAAAAATGCACTTAGACCAAAAATGGTTGGGCATATATAACAAACAAAAAAACAAACAAAACCNCTTTTTACTATGACACCATTTTCATAATACAAAACAGAAAAAAACAAAAACAAACATTTCACTTTTTAAGTGAAAAGATAAATTAGTTAACTTCAAAAAACAAAAAACAAAGACAAAGAAAAAAAAAACAAAGAAACAGTGCATGCACTCAGCTTGTTTTTTATTACAGTTACTTGATCTAAAGCCCTATAAATATATTTACAATATATGTTAAAGGGACTCAAAATGCTGATGCCAATTCATATTGCACACTATTTATCTTTGCTAACAGTTTAATCAAAATAGATCAAATGACACTAAGTAATATGCAGTACTGTCAAAAGTGTTTCAAAATAACACTCAGCAACTAATGACTGAACTAGAACTTTTAATTTGTAATTTATGTTTACAGCAAAATGCTACATGAATTTATAAACATTTTATCAATGCTGGTATTACTTCAGTAAGTGGATTTATATTCATATTTACAGTCCCTTTAACCGTAAGTTGACAATAAACACGTATTAAAAAAAGCTTACATCTATAAAATAAATACATTATTGTAAAAAGAGTGAAAAACTAAATTTAACTGCTCAAATCATTTTAATTTTAAAGTTTTACTGAACATTTATTTTATGGTTTATTATTTACAAAATAATGCTGCAACTTGGTTATGATCAAATTATTTTATTTGAAATTTTAATCAGGGATTTTACCTTTGTCGAGTAGCCATTCGTCAACTACTCGACCAAGTCGGTATGGGATTCGCTGTCTAGCAATCGCCAGGCGTTCGTTATCATTGTTGCCTTTAAAGTTTAAAGAGACATTTCATTGGTTACAATCTGTAAGGTCAAAGGTTAAATATCCATACTTAATGCTAGAGCTATACAACTGCACAAGGTTTTTATATTTAAAAAGTTTTGTATGTTTAAAAAACAGTATTTACTAAAACATTATTTGACCAAACTTCACTCATTTTATTTTAATTTTAACCAACAAATTAGGCCTATATTAATTGAAAATAAGAGGACTAGCATGTAAATGTTTCATCTAAGTTAATAAACCTATGTTAAAAACCAACCAAAATCACAAATTTAAACATCCATTACAATATCTTTACCCAAGATTTCCACCCCATTTATCATTTCCCTCTATATGTTTTTATCTGACTTTTAAACTAGTTACATTTATACAGTTTCACAAAGTAACATCATTTAAATTTATTATTAAATAAACCTTTTATGGCATAAATAATATAACAATTTAACTTTAACATATTACAAATGCCCACCCCATTTATCAAAACACTAATTGACAAGTAATAAACTATTTTCCATATAAAAATTAACAGTGTGTACTCAAAGCTTGTAATCAGAGAGAAGTCAGAAGACAATGTCAAAGTAGATACATACACTGTAAACCTTTAAGAAAAGGGCTTTGACAAAAGCTACAAGTCATAAAGAAGAAAAAGTCATGATTTGACTGACCGGAGCATATTTTACATGCGTTTCAGTGATGTCAATGAAGTGTTTTAAAAGTACAAAAAAAACCTCCACTCAATATTGGAGGGCCACTTTAGCATTAATGAGGGCAAACTCTGCATCACCCTTTTGTCAAGGCCAATAACCTCTACAGAACAGAAGACTTTCAGCAAAGTGGCACTGTCTCTGAGTGCTTTTCCCCTGGTATTGTCTGCTGAGATTGAATTCAGTCAGCTCCATTCTTCTGGCAGATTGACAATGTTTGTCCCATCAACTATATTAATTCAGTTCTGGCAGATAAAAGATCCGGTAGCTAACAATGATTCGGTGGAAAAATAGCTTCTGAGAGCAAAGGTTTGCAAAGCAAAGACATGAAGGAAAGGAGGTAACCTTGTCAAAGATCCACAGTTGGTCTAATGAAAGATCTTAAGTAAGAAGACGCATAAAAAAAAAATATATATATATATATTTAATCGCATCAGCTTGGATTACTGTTGAGGATCAGCTATACAGAAAAAAAGGGTAAAATCTTGTCTGCACACCTTATGAAATTTGTCTGCAGCTGATTGTGCCTGGTTGGAGTGCAAGGGGCTGTGTAGAAGAGAAGCAACACTTCTCCTTTAACAGTGATCGGAAAGATGCAGTCCAGACTGCATTACACAAACCCACACAGGAACATAATGGACATTATTTGATTTGACTACTTACAGAGAGCAAGATGTAAAAACAATGCCTAGTTATACAACATTATACTGCACATTGAGAAAGTTAGTTTGTAATGGACAAACATACACTATATAGCCAAAAGTATCCGCTCATCTGCTTTCACACGCATATGAACTTGAGTGACCATCAACCCATCCATCCATTTGCTTCCGCTCATCCTGTTCAGGGTCGCGGGGGGCTGGAGCCTATCCCAGCTGTCATAGGGCGAGAGGCAGGGTACACCCTGTACAGGTCGCCAGCCTGTTGCAGGGCTAACACGGAGAGACAAACAACCTTTCACACTCACATTCACTCTCTCATTCACACCTATGGGCAATTTAGAGTAGCCAATTAACCTAACCCCAGTAAGTGCATGTCTTTGGAATGTGGGAGGAGGGACCATCCCCTTCTTAATCCATAGGGTTTAATATGAAGTCAGCCTTCAACTCTTCTTGGAAGGCTTTCCACAAGGTTTAGGAGTGTGTTTATGGGAATTTTTGACCATTTTTCCAGAAGTGCATTTGTGAGGTCAGACACTGATGTTTGATGAGAAGGCCTGGCTCACAGTCTCTACTCTAATTGATCCCAAAGGTGTTCTATCAGGTTGAGGTTAGGACTCTGTGCAGGCCAGTCAAGTTCTTCCACACCAAATTCTATGTCTTTATGGACTTGCTTTGTGCACTGGTGAGCAGTGAAGTGGGAACAGGAAGGGGCCATCCCCAAACTGTTCCCACAAAGTTGGGAGCATGAAATTGTCCAAAATGTCTTGGTATGCTGAAGCATTAAGAGTTCTTTTCACTGGAACTAAGGGGCCGAGCCCGACTCCTGAAAAACAACCCCACACCATAATCCCCCCTCCACCAAACTTTACACTTGGCACAATGCAGTCAGACAAGTACTGTTCTCCTGGCAACCACCAAACCCAGACTCATCCATCGAATTTCCAGACAGAAAAGTGTGATTTGTCGATCCAGAGAACACGTCTCCACTGCTCTAGAGTCCAGTAGCCCCATGCTGTACACCACTGCATTTGACGCTTTGCATTGCGCTTGGTGATGTAAGGCTTGGATGCAGCTGCTCGGCCATGGGAACCAATTCCATGAAGCTCTCTGTGCACTGTTCTTGAGCTAATCTGAAGGCCACATGAAGTTTGGAGGTCTGTAGTGATTGACTGCAGAAAGTTGCTGACCTCTGTGCGCTATGTGCCTCAGCATCTCCTGACCCCACTCTGCCATTTTATCTGGCCTATCACTTCGTGGCTGAGCTGCTGTTCTCAGTCGCTTCCACTTTATTATAATACTACTCAAAGCTGACTGTGGAATATTTAGTAACAAGGAAATTTCACAACTGGACTTGTTGTACAAGTGGCATCCTATCACGGTACCATGCTGGAATTCACTGAGCTCCTGAGAGCGACTCATTCTTTCACAAATGTTTGTAGAAGCAGTTTGCATGCCAAGATGCTTGGTTTATACACCTGTGGCCATGGAAGTGACTGGAACAATGATTTGGATGACTGAGGCAGTACAGCATACATTAGTTTTCTGTAGTTTTTCTACATCTTTCTTAACAAAAAGCAGTTTAAACTTGTAAACTTGTAAAATTAGTCATTTTCTTGTAAAACTTAACTTTGACTACTCAACTTTCACTTAAAAAAAAAGACTTAATGAGCTCCCCAAGAAGCTGTGCAGTGCAGTTTTTAGCATACGTCACTCAAACAGAAGTAAATAGCGTATTTGTTGAGTCAAGCATGCATAAACACAGACACAGCTGCGCTTCCTATCATTTAGAATGTGATAAATTAATGAATAATTCTTGATTGCTGTTGTAATGGAACATTCATGGGCTTTGTCAATTCCTGTCATCTCCATTTCTTAGTCATGGGGTGTTGGTTATGTCACCTCTCCATTCTGTGCTATTGTGACACCTCATCTGATGAGAGGTCAGCATCAAACTGAGCCCTGGAGAACATTTATCCTACAGCTGTTGAGAGAACAGCAAGGACATGAGTTTAGACTCAAAAAAGAAAAGCACCTATAGTACTGCCTTTTTTTGAGTGTTTTCATTAATCAGTGCAAATTTCCTGATATGCCTTATAAGTTAAATGCTAAATGGACTGGTTCTTATATAGTGCTTTTCTGCTCTACTTGAGCACTCAAAGCGCTTTAACGTGTTACTTGATAGCTACAGTCTGACGTGTTTTTGATGTTTTGTAGCTTTTATTCAGAATTTGTTTCAGTAGAGGTTTCCATGCTGGTATCAGAGTTTTGGTGCGAAGATGACAATTTGTTGAGGAAGAATGCAAGGAAACTCAAAGAAAGACACAGAGGAGTGTCAGCTGTGGGCGCATGCATACATACCCCGGAAGCACACACACGCACACTCATGCACAGTTATCCTCACACACAGCATGCCACTGTGCCAAAATCCTCTACTTCTGTGCAAAAACATGCTCCATTTTCAAAGACAGTAGCGCGTTATCAGTTTGGCTCTGTACCCCATGGCACACTGAGTCTATCCTTATACTGAGGTTAATTAAGTGTGGATATAATCAAGGTCTGATCGTGTATTGATCCCCACTGTGGGACACCGAAGTGTTAAACAATGCTATCCCCTGGGCTTTGATGCAGCAGCAGAGCCCATTCATCCTGCCTGTGAGCGGAGCCTGTGACTGCTGCTGAGTGGTGATTTGGTTTGGTGTGGGACAGCCTGGCTTATCTCCTCTGCCAGACAGCAGTGATTCAGCTGAGCCATCCCAACCGACCTGCTTTACCCTCGCTCACTTGTTTTCTTTTTTTTTTTGTTAATAAAGTGGTCAGATAAGGTGGGAGCTTTATCTCATTACAAGCCCTAGGACACTCACCACATTAAATGAACAAATATGCAAATACTTCCTCTGTTCATGGAGCTGGGAGAATTAAACAGGAGGAACCTACACAAATCTCACTATTATTTTTATTATTCTGCTCCCCCTTTTCTCTAACTGTGGCAGCCATTGTGCTATTTTTTAAACATCCTCAGTGTTGAGAGCTTGCACAATAGGCTCAATGAGCTCATGGATAGAACAAAGGTAAAACCAGAGCAGATAGGATGGAGCTTTGATGGATAAAGCCAACCATTCTTGTCTTGTAGCCCATAAATCAGACTCCACACCACAAGCTGGAAAAAGAGGACAGAGGGTGAGGCACACGGAGGCCGGCGTGGACAGATAGAGGTAAAAAGGACAGAAAAAGAGCGAACTCAGAGCTCAGGAGAGTGGAGTGAGAAACAGTGAGCTCTGTAAGTGCACCACGCTCTGATAACAGTAAAAGAATAAGGCCAGGGACTTCTCCATTATCTTTGTGTGCAGCGTGTGTTCATTGGGTGCTCCGATAGGATACTGCACTGTACCCTGCGGGTCTGGCAGCACCATTGTGATGGTATTACTTCCATGGCCAAGGCTCAGGAGAAGGAGCTGATTTTATTTATTTATTTTTGCTGCTGCCGAGCCTTTTGTGTGTGTCGCAGAATGAAGGCAGGGAGAGGACAAAAGAAGTCGAGCTAAACTACAACAAATAGCCGGCTAGTTGTGTGTCACTGTGTGTATTTTTGCGTTTTAGATTCTAATAATTGTACTAAAGACTTTTAATGGCCCATAAGTATGCAGTACGAGACTTTTTAATGAGATTACCAGGGCAGCAATAGAGGCTGTGGTGAAGCAATTATTTCCTTGCTTTAAGAACGATCGCTCCCTCCCCTACAAACTCCTCCTCTCTGTCTTTCCCACTCTCTAGCCATCATTTTTATCTTTGCTGTCTACTCTTATTATAATCATTGTTGATCTGTGAGTGGCCTAAGAGTGGCTGAGGGCTGCTATTATGAGTGCGTTAGAGGCATACACGGATACTAATCAAACTGCAGGCGAGCTGAGAGAATAATAGCTTTGTGTGCTGGGGGTGAGGGGAGGAACTGCGCAGTAATTGTGATTAGATGTAATTAGTCTGCAACGAGCTTAATAAGGTAGCTGGACTTGGCATTGTCACTAACGCATGATTGGTGGGGATGAGATCGGTCACTTTTCCCTGCAGCAGTTATAACTCATCACTTAGCATAACAGGACTCAGTCTTATGTTATTATTAAGCTTTTCTACATTTTATAATACATGACTTTCTTACAATATGTTAACCACCAATAGAAAATATATACAACTGAGTTATTGAACTAAAACTTTAATGATAATATCACCACTGATGTAGATGTATACTACAACAAGAAGTTGTTTTTACCAAATTTATTTGAATTTCTGTGCACAAGTGCGTATCATCAGGTTTTTGGTGGTCTTTGGGTGTTTGTTGTTTGAAGATCGAGATGGTAGCATGCGGGCATTTAACCCTGCCGTACATTCAGCCCCATCCACAACATGTCAAAAGCCATTAGTTTCGCTTTTCCACCTGAGGCAAGCAGGGAGGATTGAGTCCAAGTCGTAAAAACCATCCTTCATTTGGATGAATGCACTGGTCATAGCTAAAAAGGTCACCAAACATTATGCAAAAGAGGAGCGACAGGTTCAATTTGTCTTCTGTTTGTCTGGTTGCCCACTCATTTTATGCACGCTCAAAAATCCAACAAATGTTTTTCATTTGGTGCTGCAGCTTTTTCTCTCATGGGGACAAAAAAAAGCTACACTTGTCCACATAGTAATTTTGGTGTTTTTTTGGTGTCTTCACTTCTTTAAGTATCAGTAACTTTTGTCAAAGCCTTTAAGCAGTTAAAAATGTTAACAATTTCAACAACACAGGCAGAAGCATTTTATATCACACTACCCATAGTTTTACATTTTGGCATTCTATAGTCTACATCCATTCTACACAAATATACCAGTGTTGTTGAATTGTTGCTGAGTTGGATTGCCAGAAATTTCTTCCCACACGTGTTGACAGAGAGATTGAATTTTTCCCAAATCATTCAAAAGATTTCCTCACAGCATTGACTCTACAGTATATTACATCATCAGTAACCA
>JASGAU010343611.1:0-10087 GCA_030220045.1 Australoheros facetus
TGGGAACAGGTGTGGCAATAATCAGGCCTGGGTGTGGCTAGGGAAATTGAACTCAGGTGTGAAAAACCACAGTTATAGTATGTTTTAACAAAGGGGGCAAACACTTTTTCACACCACTGTACATTTTTAATACAACTCCCATATTTAAACATTATTAAGGCAAAAAGTTGGGTGGCAGGTGACTCTACGTAGCTATGCTTATAAATGTTTATTCAGACGTCACTAAACTGAATCTCCCGATTGTGTTTGTTCTGTTAGCCCCCTTTTGGAGTATTATTAATGCAAATTTCTGATTAAAAATATGCCCTGCTACGTGGTTAATTGTACTGACAGCCTGTCTAAGAAGTCTTTGCTCCAGTTTTGGTGATTTTCTAGTATTTTATCTGTATGATGCTATAACGTAGCACTAATTAGCAGCTATCTGTGTGTGTGCAATGCAACTCAAGCACCCTGCTACCCAAGCCTGTGAGCAGGAACTGAAATCTTGGCACTCTGTGGTTACTTCTAGCTTTACAAAAAAAGCCCCACGCTGACTTCACTAATTAATAGGTAAAGTCTGTGTGTCTACATCCATGCTTTATCTACAGTTTATTGTATATTTGTGTGTGTGTGTGTGTGTGTGTTCATACAGTATGTGCAAATTATAATTCATATGTATATAGAGCAGTATGTTGTCACAGTGATAATTAAGTCCACTGACACCATTGTATAAGTGTGTACACATGATTGCAAAATTCATGCGTGTGTGTGTGTGTGTGCTGAGTGATCTGCTGAGCTCATTAAGGCGCTGCTTATTGCTCTGCCAGGGGTGTCATTGACAGATTCCACTGTTTGGAAACACTCGGCCGCCCACACAGCCAGCCTGGCTCCACCACTGTCACACACACACACACACACAAAGACACACACTCAGGCTAGGTTAGCATTCCACAGGGAGGAGGGGGTATAGGAAAGGAGACAGGACGGTGCTGGGACAGTGGCCGGAGGGCTGGCGGGTCGATATGGATTTGTAATAGGGTGCAGGGTGGTCTGAGGTAAAGGGATGTGTGCAGTGTGAGTGTGCGCTCGCGTGAGTGTCAGCACCTTTGAACTGCGGCGGAGAGTGGCCCGGGTTAAAAGGACGCTAGTGGTTGTAGTGGTAGTATGTGTGCAGCGGTTGAAGAAGTATTTAGAACCTTTACTGAAGTGAAAGTAGCAATTCAGCCATGCAAAAATACTCTATTACAAGCCTGTCACAATGTGTAAATTGCATTTTTCAAGTTGGTTCAGAACAAATTTCCCCTTGGAGAGTTCAAGCTGAAATCAAACCTCGTAAAAAAAAAAGTATCGTGACGGTGTTTTACAAAAGGATGCACCAGCAGAGAGCTTGGGGAAATAAAAGCAGTTCTTGGCTCAGTTTTACCACAAAACAAGGCAATAGCATGCACCGATTCCTGGGCTTGCCTATAAAATATGAACATATCACATAAAATGAATGTACAGCTTGCTTTGCCATCACACTGGATATGGCTTGTATTTCATCAGAGTAATATCTCGAGGCTAAAGATGGCTTGAAAGTGCTCATTATGAAGAACAGTTCCTTTCCAGAGTGTTAAATTATTGATGCATTACTTTGTGGGCAGCATGATAATGCTGTAGCTGACCCAGATGGAGCTAAATACAACCGATTCATGCTGATGGGTAGTTTAATGCATTGCAGCTGGTGATATTTTAAGTGTAATGAAGTATAGATGCACTCAGGTGTAGTACAGGGCCCTCAGATGTTTTTGAAAGTAAGAGTAAGTGCACTGTATGAATGTACAAACATCCTGTCAGTCCACTGCTCTGGCCATCAGCCGCACTTTCCCTCCATGACATTAATCCCCTGCAGCTTGATCATAGATGAGTGACCAGGGGCGGCCGGGGGAGGCCAGCATGCGTCACTTGAGCTCATTACCAGACCGGTCGATTCCACTGTCTAGGTGTGTGTTCCCAGTCAGGCATTAATCCCATACTTGGGAGGAGAAGGAGAAAAAAAAAACTTCCCGTCTTCTTCACGCTAAAGACAATTAGCCCATACGTTTGAGCTTAGACGCACTTCCAAGAACAGCGATCTAATGTCTGATGCAGCTAATGAACAGGAAGAGGTGCAAAAGCATTTGGAAACACATCAGAGATGCTCTGTGTTGTTACACTCCATCCAGGAGATATCTGTCAACATAGCGGAGATCGTTTGGGAAGAGGGGCGCGGTTGGGGGGTAGAAGGGTGTTTTCTGCAGCAAGATGAGTAAAGGAAATGCCAAGCTGCAGACAGGCGGCCTGTTTGTTTACCCAACACATGCCTGCCCTGGATCTGCACAGCTTAAAATCCCCAAACATCCAGACAGATGCAAATTGCACGATGGGCCCTCCGGAGACTGTTTGCACATTAGCGAGCATCTCCGTGTGTGTCATTTAACTTCGTTGTTGCAAGATGAAGTGTGTAATACAATGAAAACCGTAATGCTCTTTGGTCATGTTTCATTAAGCAGGGCGGTGGGGGCGGAACGATGCGCGGGGATGCCGGTCCGGTGAGACATCATCAGCGGAGCGAGATTTTCCTGCCTCGCAGATCTCAGGAAATGTTTAAAGTCATTAAGACTGGAATGAGCCGGATTAACACTGATGGTGGTAATCTTTAATTAAACTTAAGTAAATCTTTTAAAAAAGGGAGCATTCCTTGTGTGATTACAGTTAACAAATAGGGGGCTATTATGAAGCAATCTTAGTGGTATCCTCCTCTAATCAAAGGTACGGTTACATGTAGCAGCAGACAGACATTTGACAAAAAAAAAAGCAACAACAACAATCACAAACTCAAGTAGGTAATGGTTTAATGACAGTCAAATGCACTGTTTTTAATGAGAGCCATAAAGCAATCAAACTGCTGGCCAAAATTAGATACGCTGGTACTCAAATAGCATTTTTCTACTCCAACTTTGCCCTCAAAGAGTTTTTTCCTCCAAGCCACATTCAGCCATTCATTCACTCACACACACAAACACACACACACACACACACACACACACACACACACACACACACACACACACACACACACACACACACACAGTTCTTTATTCTATGTCTTTGAGTGCTTTTTACCTTTCAAACACACTCACAGCTCGAGTTGATGCACTGGGGCAATTTAGGGTTCAGTATTTTGCCCCGAACATACACTACATTGCCAAAAGTATTCGCTTGTCTGCCTTCACACACATTTGAACTTGAGTGACACCCCATTCTTAATCAATAGGGTTTAAAATGATGTCGGCCCACCCTTTCCATCTATAACTGCTTCAGGTCTTCTGGGAAGGCTTTCCACAAGGTTTAGGAGTGTGTTTATGGGAATTTCTGACCATTGTCCCAGAAGTGCATTTGTGAGGTCAGACACTGATGTTAGACGAGAAGGCCTGGCTCACAGTCTCCTCTCTAATTCATCCCAAAGGTGTTCTATTGGCTTGAGGTCAGGACACTGTGCTGTCTTTATGGACCTGCTTTGTTCACTGGTGTGCAGTCATGTTGGAACAGGAAGGTGCCATCCCCAAACTGTTCCCACAAAGTTGGGAGCATGGAATTGACCAAAATGTCTTGGTATGCTGAAGCATTAAGAGTTCCTTTCATTGGAACTAATAGGCTGAGCCTAATTCCTGAAAACCAACCCCACACCATAATCCCCCCTCCACCAAACTTTACACTTGGCACAATGCAGTCAGACAGGTACCGTTCTCCTGGCAACCGCCAAAACCAGACTGGTCCATCAGATTGCCAGACGGATAAGTATGAATCATCACTCCAGAGAACACATCTCCACTGCTCGAGAGTCCAGTGGTGGTGGGCTTCACACCACTGCATCTCTCTAGCTCGCACTGTTCTCGAGTTAATCTGAAGGCCACATGAAGTTTGGAGGTCTGTAGCGATTGACTCGGCAGAAAGTTGGCGGCCTCCGCGCACTATGCACCTCAGCATCTACTGACCCTGTTCTGTGATTTTACATGGCCTAGCATGGCTAAGTTGCTATTGTTCACTTCCACTTTGTTATAACAAACAGTTGAATGTGGAATATTTAGTAGTGAGGCTTGTTGCGCAGGTGGCATCCTATCTGACTAATTTGATGTAAAATCCAGTGTGGAGATTAACAGAATCTGACATCCGCTTTTTTGTGTGTTTATATGCAGTACTTTATGGCGTCCATTCCAGCCCCAGGCCCTCTTGCTCTGGTGCTGTTTATGCTTTGTACTGCAGGAGTTCTTATTTGGAGATGCAGAAGATTATTATAAATGTAGGATGCCCGTCTGTGGTTCTGCAGGACTATTTAAACCCCATTTTCCTGGATCTGCAATTGCTTTCTTCCTGTACCGCTTCCACACCACGCTCCCAACTTAGTCCCTTTGTTGGCACTTAATACTCACATTTGCCAGAACATCCATGCATTGCCTTACAACACTGACAGTGACTAATACACATCATGCTGATTTTTGTTAAGTTTAGAAAACCGTGTTAATTTTTTGCAGCGATGATCTAGTGTTCAAAATCATACTGTATGTCATGGTCTCTGTATTTTTTGGTTATTGTTGTTTCTATTGTTTTCTTACTGTGTCTTCTCACTTTTCTTCTCGTGAATATTTTCGTCATAGTTTTTGTCAACGACCCTTTTTTTCATTACGAAAACGAGATGATAACTAAATTAAAACTACCTAAAACGGGTCTCAAACCCTACTTCCGGTCCGCGATTTGATGTCAAAAACATGACAATTTGGCCCTTTCACGTACTTTTTTGACATTTCACTTTCCCCTCCAATTAAGAGGAGTTAGAAAATGTCAAAAAAGTTACTTAAAGAGCAAAATTGTCATGTTTTTGACATCAAATCACGGACCGGAAGCAGGGGGCTTGGCCGGATGCGGATCGCGAGTTTGAGACCCCTGACCTAAAAGGATAAAAACGATGACCAAATTAATTGAAACTTTCATCTTGACTAAAGTTTTCATCAAGAAAAAAAGTGTCGTTGACGAAAACTATGATGAAAATATTTCATCAACGAAATTAACACTGTAACTGAAGTCTGTAAAGTCTGACATGTAGCTCGTGGGTTTTTTGCAGACCCTCTGACTTTGGGTTGAATTTGCTGGGACGTCCACTCCTGGGAAGATTGTGCCATTGTGTTAAAACACACCTAAATGCTCCAGACCAGCAAACTGCCAAAAGTTCTTCTTTCATAGAGGCGCTCACACTTAATCAAGTGCATTTGATTAGCAGCACCTGGCTGCTACTTCCCATAGGAGTAGCAGTAAGGGTGTACTTAGTTGTTTAAAGGACTGCATTAAGTCCTATCTTTTTCTTTGTTCTTGTCAGATGACGTGGTTCCCTCCTGTGCATTTCTTGTTTCTTCATCCCACCTTCATACCTGTTCCACTTATGACCTGACTCCAAATTTTTGGCTAAAACTGAGCAGCATGTTGTCCTGAAATATTCTAAATTATTTAAAGAAACCTTCAATTTTATGACTTATCACAGACTCACAGGACCCCTAGTTTCAGGACTGCAGTGCTTTGAATTTCACACATTTTCACCCCTTCCTGTTTCCCCAAAGAGATGAGGATGTTTTCCAAAGAGCCCTGAGCTGGAGGTAAATAGCATGGCTGCAACCACTGTGACTGCCACCAGCCGAAAACCACACAGGTTCTGTCAACAATGAAAACCACACAGGGTCTATCGCGCTGCTTATCTTAAAGCAAGGATGTTTACCAGAGCGCTTCGCAGCACATGTATTAGTCAAAATAACTGCACACTTTCAGGAGCATAAAAGCAGTTATAACATTCTCCCAAAGCTGATCTTGAGTTTAAAAAAAAGCATCTATTCACTGCACAGTGGAGAACTCAATTGAAGTTAATAGACCTGAATGTTGTGGCGAACAGACAATTCAGCTGAAATCAGATAAAGAAACTATTATACATATGTGTAATTGAAGTGTTTTTTTTTTTTACAGTAGAATACATTTAAATTGAGTTTCTGAGAACCCGGCAAAACATAATTAGGCATTGCACAAGACCCCACTGGAAAATCTCTTAAACGTGGCTAATTGCTTTTAGGAATGCAGATAATACCCCATTCAGTCGAAATGCCAAGAATAAGTGTCACAAGTCCCGTAAAACGTTGCATATCCATGTTGTGAAACCACTACATCCCAGGTGGACACAGCAGAAAATAGTTTACTGAAACACCGCATGTACAGGGAAAGGACAAATCCATTAGGCTAAGCTATTTTCAGAGAAAGACGCTGTACATTACAGCTTGGCATCATACTTAACCTTGAAAGCAATCAGAAAACATCAGAAACATGAAGACTTAAGGTGAATGATATGTGGAGGCAAACCATATTACTGGTAAGTCCTCATACCCAGAGAACATGGGAATGTAGCTAAGAAAACGACCTTGAAGGCATATCACTAAAAGGCCTCATTAAACCATTCGATTAACCTTTTCCTCTCATGAGCTCCATAAAACTGATGCATGTATTTTAACCGGGCCTGGACTTTGTGCATGAATTAGGGCTGCGGTATTTGGCATTTACAGGACTGCAGGGGGATGGGGAAGACTGTCCCAGCTAGACAGAGTTTCTGAGTTTCTGAGAAGATAAGCTAGCAAATGTTGACTTGTGTCACAGGGCAGCAGCGTCACCTCCTTAACTTATGGCTTCAGGGAGGTTATCATTGTGTTCACAGTGAAGTGAGGTCAACATAAACAAAAAGCTTTTCTATTGACCTGCTACTTCACACAAGCAAACAAATTCAAACCATACATCAGATTTGGATGTTAACATCCATTTAATGGGCTGATAATCGTAGTCAGTCTCATGCATACTGCCAGTAGGCACCCGCCTTCTAGCTTACATTACTGTGCAAAAGTCTTGAGTCACGTCTCATGTCTCTACATTGTGCTTCGACAGAGCCAGACTTTCTTGTAATTTTTTTAAGTGCTCTTGAGCAGTAGTTCTCCAGGCTTTCTGATTTCTGAAGGTCTTTAGAAGTTTTTCTTTGGACATTGGCTGCTTTTTCACTCATTTTCAGTCCAGTCCTTGTACCTGATCATTTTCAGAGGGATTGTTTTTGTTTGTTAAGCCATCTTAATACTGACCTATGGATCATTCAAGCATAAAAAAGGCTCCTAATTCAAGGGATGAACCAGTGTTGTGTCTACACATAACATAACATAACCCAACAAAGATCCAAGTTTAAATTGTATCTTTAGGCACTTTGTTACGAGCAGCCTGATGCAAAAAGACATCATTTGTTTCCATTTGTTTAGCTGAATCTGTGAAAAATACCAAAAGTAACACAATTTGACAGATATAAAATAGTATTTTTGCACTAACAGGGTGATTCCCAAAGAACTATTAGCTGAAAAATGGGCACATCTCAGTACGGTGTGCAGTCCTTAGAAAAAACTAGGGAAGCTGGACAAGTCAAGGACAAAGGAAGAAATGTCTGCCCTAAAAAATATATGATCTGTGATAGATAGCAACACAAATCTAGTGGTTTTGTGAAGAAGTTGTGAAGAAGTGCATGTACTGTAAGATCTGATCACAAACTAAAGCATGGTACACATGTTACAGAACAAATTTAGATCATAGTATAAGATTTACACTACAAAGGGTGTATTTCCACTAAAACCTTTTTAAAACTAACCAAACATTTGTGGTGCCTAAAACTAACCAATGAAAATGAAAAAAACATTATAAGAAAGGCAAAGTTAAGTCCAAAAGAAACTCACAGCTCCAGCCTCCAAATGGGGACTTTTTTTTTTAACCATACTGTACTCATCACTTCTTCCTTTCAGCTGACTGAAGCCACTGAATCAGGGGATGATAACTGCGGCCACCTAGTGGTGATATATACTGGACTGCTAACAACTCATACTAGCCATTTAGTAGGAAAATAATATGCAAAACCAGATAATTACACATTAAAAGGAGAGATGTTTGTCATTTTACCATTGGCTGTTCATAGTTTATGCTGGTTTATGCACAGGGTTTAATCGAGCATTTTATTCAAAACTAACAAAGGCTTGAGGAAAAAGACCAACTAAATTTTTTTTTTTTTTTAAAAAGCGAATTCCACCAGTGCCTGAAGATTTAAATGAGGGTTTCACAAACTGATTTATTTGCCCACTAACTGCTCCTTAAAGATATTTTGGAGTCTGGACTCCTGGGCTATAAAGTGACCTCTAATGGATGGATTAGGCTCAGTCATTCACTTCAGAGGGTGCACAAATATACTTCGGGAGCGTATTAGATCTCTTTAAGGCTTAGCGTGATCAAATTATTGCATTAGACCGGTCAACTTATCCAATTAAAGTTGTAAAATGCATGGCTCTCGCCCAAGCGAGACGGCAGATCCTTGGGGCGTTGGAGGGTTTGCGGGAGGCTGAACCCTATCCACCTCCTCATCGACAGAGCAGGCCTGGCCACATACTTCAGCTGAGGATTACAGCCTTTCATCTTGCTCAAACCGCCGGCAGCACACAGGCGTCTTTGAGGCCAGATATGGCTTGTAGTAACATCAGCAAGGTCCAGATTTGTAAAGCTGTTTCCCAGCTTTGCGCTCCTGTGGTCTTTCTGTCTCTGGTATGTACAAGCTCACTCATTTAGCTTTCTCTCTCTCTCTCTCTCGCTTAACACCACCATCCTCGGAGAAAGGCAAGGACACTTTGTACCAGCAATGTCATTCAAATGACAAACTTCGGGGAAGTCTCTCAAAAAACTTGATAGCTTGAACAATTTTTGAACATTTGGAATTCACCAGCTCAAGAAAGGGCTTTCTGTTAATGAATGGCAGACATTAAAAAACACACACACTTAAAAACCCAGCACATCTAATCAGTCTTTGATAGCTTGTCTTAAAACCCCAATATTGTCTGATCAGGCAAGGACAAATTGGCAGAAATGTTGAGCTGCT
Organism: Australoheros facetus; assembly: GCA_030220045.1. Classification (NCBI taxonomy): domain Eukaryota; kingdom Metazoa; phylum Chordata; class Actinopteri; order Cichliformes; family Cichlidae; genus Australoheros; species Australoheros facetus. Next base: position 8,975 of record JASGAU010343611.1, read on the forward strand.
TCGGGATAAAAATGGACCATTTTCAATTCTACCCACAGGCAAATTCACTTACACAAAGCGAGTCCTATTAGCTATAATCCCCCACCTAAGTGCACATCTGATCTGACCTCCACTTTCTATCTCTGCTGTCTTCGAAGCAGCCTTGCTCTATGAACATGACAAATAGCTTATTGATCAGCAGATGTCGTTGTTAATGTTCTTTCGAATTGGGCTGCAGCTGCCTGCTCTGTGCAACCTGTCCTAAGCCCTGTGCATCTCCAGCTGAGTCCCCCCCCCCCCAACTCCCCACTTCCCAGTTGCTCTGAGCGAGCCCTCCCCGCCTACAAGCCACCCTCCTCGTCCCTTCTTGTCCTCCAAGGTGTGGAAGGGGTCACAGGCAAACGCCATCTGCTCCGGCAGGCAGAAAATGGCAGGTGAGACCAGCTTTGGGCCATGTGACCCCAAGCTGGCTGGCTATGGCCACTGAAAACAAGGTCAGAGGAAGATTTGGGAAAAACAAAAACCAGCTCAGCACAGTGACAAATCAACAGTGGGAAAGTAGAGATGGAAAGGGGGGAAAAAAAATCTAATCTGCATTGTTTTAATCCACGGGGAAGATTACACAGTCACGGTGCCTTGACACAGCAGCTTGTCAAAAAGAGGTCACACAAACTCACTCCCCGCTGGTCATGCTTTTTAGCACTGCAGAACATCCATATGTTCCCCACCACTACCACCACCACGTCTGTCACTCAGCAACAACTTTAATAAACTCTTTTCCTCAACACATCCAACCTGCTCTGACTAAACTGTGTGTCAGCAGCATATCAAGACTAGGGATGGCTGGATACCACTTTTTTATGTCCGATACGATACCGATATTTTAAAAAACAGAAAACTTTTCTCTTTAATCAGGCTTTCTGTTGACTTTTGATTTGTTGATTTTTATTCTTTAAATATGGTAATGTTAATATGTTTTTAACATGGTGTTTTATATGTTTTGTTTTGTTTTATTGATATTATGTTTTAATTATTGTATAGGGCTGCAACTAAAGATTATTTTGGTAGTCGAATAATCTGCCATTTTTGTTATCGATTAGTCGATTAGTCAACGATTATTTCAGTCTTAACTCA
>JASGAU010343612.1:0-14671 GCA_030220045.1 Australoheros facetus
CTTGAGTATCGATCTTTTTACACGAGTATTGCTCAATATCAATACCAGTGTTGGTATCGATATTATCGATATTTGGATCGATCCGCCCACCTCTAGTCTCGACACAATTCCGGCACAATCGCTTTAAACGGTTCAGTGTTTCAGAAAGCCTCGCTTTGCCCATCACTAATTCTAGTGTGGTTGGGTTTAGTTCTACGCCTATTGTCTAGAGTCCTGTAATTAGTCTCGGCTGCCCTCCCACCTTATATCTTGAGTGGTTCTGGAGCAAAAGTGTAAAGTTGGAAAACTCTGCTGATAACATCATCATGACTGTTTTAGGTTATCCAGAAAATTTGCTATAAAGAGTTAAAATCAAGTTAACATGATTTCTGTGCTCTCTGAGCATGAAGAGAGTTTAAACTTAAAGCAGCATGTAATCAGTTAAGTGAGCCTAAAATACAACACAGCCTCACTGCAGTTTGTGCATATATTCACTGTTTGTTGATATTTCATTTTTATATGTTTCTGGACAGAATTTCCCCTCATTTACAAATCCCTGAATGCAAATTTTTATGCAATAATTTCTCAGTCTGATCTCATGGCAAAGTATGAAACAGGCACGGCAGATTGTTATGATAGATAACAAATCACACTAGACTAGAGGCAACATTGCAAACCCTCATGGAACATTAACCACAACTTAAACTCCTAAGATTTTGCTTTGACATCAGGCTGAAAGATCGTATTTACAATTTAAGTTGTTTTGCCAAACATATTTGTCTAGTTGCTGTCTAGTTACACATGAACACAAACATAGTTTTTGGTTTTCTTCTGTCTGGTCACTGAACTGCCTCCATATTTAGCTGTTAAAGCTCCAGTGCTGTGTGTCACTAGCAAAATTAATCATGTATACATAGTCTTATATTTGGGTGGGCCATTGTGCTATTCCCCCAAATCTATTTGGGTTATATAAGTGGTGTGATTTACAGAAGTGCTTTCAATAAGATGAGGTCAGTTTGGATTATATTGTGTATGATTACTCTCCGATTTTAGGGCAAAGTCAAACCACCATGTTAAGTCTTTTCAGTTTTTTACCCGCCATCAGACATACTTCCGGTTATGGGGCCAATGAGCTCTTGGGGGTGTGTGTTAGACGGGAAGTGAGGGAAAGCTACGAAAACTGTCTGAAGCAGCATCACAGAGTAGGTTAAGCTCTATTACAGTAAAATGGAAGTAAGCTATTGTACAAATGGAAATACAGATGGTTTGTTTACATTATTTTGTTACAATTTATTACTGTCCTGTTCGAAATATGCATTATTTGGGCATTATGTATCATATTATTTGCACTTTATGAACAAGTTATTTGTCTATTGTGGTTTTGGTTTATTACTAATAATTATTGGAGTTGTTTTTATATTATTTGATGTTTATTGTAAGAGATTAGTTTGGTTTTTCTCATGATGTCAGAATTAAATGAGCTTGTGGCCTGTTATCATCGTCTCCTCTCCGTCTTTTCCACAGCCACTGCATTAATTCTCACCTTTGGGCAACACAGCCTGACCTCAGCTGTGTGCCGTTTGCTATCGCCCAGCTTCCCCTAGGGCTGGCGCCGGTAACATGTGCTACAGTTTATATTAGTCTTTATTTTCATCTTGTTTTCTGAGTCCTGCATTGTGGGTGCACAGCAACAAGAAGAACACGTACAATCCAAGAAAAGTAAAGGCTCGGTGCTGGGCCAAAAAGGGATGAAGAAGGGATCCTTACACTGGCAAAGCTCCTGAATAATATTTATTAAAGACAAACCTTGAAGGAGAGTGACATTTCGGGCCACAAATTGCCCTTCCTCAGACTTAAATGATGCAGGAATAATGGTATGTGTACATGCCAACATCATGAGAAAGTCATATGATCATGGGTGTCCTCCAATCAAAAACAGAAAAAGAGTAAATTGGCGTAAAGGACAGGCAGTAGTATTAAAAAAGTAGTAATATAAATATGCAAATACACAAATCAAAAAGTGTGTATAATATACAATAGGGATAGACACAGAGTCCTCACGATTATATTATTCAAACTGATATAAGAACCAACTAATACCTGCAGTTTGAAAGAAAGGTTAATAGTGTAAAGATGCTAAAATACAGTTGTGTTCAAAATAATAGCAGTCCAACATGAGTAAAGAGATCAATCAATCTTTTTGGTAGAAATCATATTACTGCATGGCAAATCATTTACCAGTAGGTGTTGTAGAGTCATAGAAAACCAACAGACCCAACGTTCATGATATGCATACTCCTGAGTCTGTGTAATTAAATAATTAATTGAAAGGGGCGTGTTCAAAATAATAGCAGTGTAGAGTCCAATCAGTGAGATCACTCATTCCGTGAAAAAACTGGCGTCAATCAGGTGGCCCTTATTTAAGGATGAAGCAAACACATGTTGTACATGCATTTCTCACTGAAAACCTGAGAAAAATGGGCCTTTCCAGACATTGTTCAAAAGAACAGTGTTCTTTGATTAAAATGTTGATTGAAGAGGGGAAAACATAATGAAGTGCAGAAAACGATAGGCTTAAATGATCTATAATGCTCTAAAATGGAAAAGCAAAGCCAGAGGAACGTGGACGAAAACAGAAGACTACCATTCAAATAGATCGAAGAATAGCCAGAATGCCAAAGACTCAGCCAATGATCAGCTGTAGGGTGATCAGTGATAGTCTGATGTTCCCTCTGAGTTCTGTGACAATTAGGAGATACCTGTGTGAAGCTAATCTGTTGGCAAGAAGCCCCCACAAAGTCCCACTGTTAAAAAAAAAGGCATGCACAGAAGAGGATACAATTTGCCAAAGAACACATCAGCTGGCCTACAGAGACATGGAGAAACATTTTGTGGACTGATTAACGTAAGATTGTTCTTTTTGGGTGCAAGGGCCACTGACAGTTTGTCAGATGACCCCCAAACACTGAATACAAGCCAGAGTAAACTCTGAAGACAAGCATCATGCACCACCATACGAATATGAATGTGAATACAAATACCTTTATTAGTCCCACAATGTGGAAATTAGTTAACAGAACATGGATCAGTTTGCATACAGTATATCAAAATACTTGACAATCTGCCACTCAAGAACCACTCAAGATATAAAACAACAGTTTTGTATAATCACTAGAAAGCTCAGCTTTCTGTGTGTAGTCTGTAGAAAAAGCAGCTTTAACAAAATGCATATCAGATGGTGCTTTAAGATTTAGGTGACATTAAAGAAAATGAACACACCGACCTTATCCGTGCTTTTGTCTGATCTTTCTTCTTCTGTAGCTCGCCTCTGTGGATTATATACTTTAATGATGGTGTACTGCAGTTTCCCTGTTTCCCTTTGCATTATTTGCATAAAAAAATACTCTGACAAATGAATAACTTGATTTATTATGAAATTTGCTGTCTGCTATGATGAATTGTATACTGACACACACACACACATCTGCGTGAGGACCGCAAAATCCCAAAACCTCTGTATCAATAATTTTAATGTCAGCTTTTTTTTCATTTGCATCATTAAATCATTGTAGTGAATTCCAAATGACAGTTTGTGAATTTTATAATATAAATAAACTCTTTTTTTTTTTTTCAGTCCATTTGGGTGAACACTGGAAATAATTCAAATGATGGGTGTATTCAAATCAAACAGACCCATTAACTATGTGAGTTTCTGTGCGAATGGTTTTCTTGTTTTAATCACACCTCGGCCCTCCACTATGAAGCATTTTAGTGAGTAAGACTGGAAAAGAGCGGCTGCATTAATAAAGTGAAGCCTGTTTGAAGGCAGGAAGAAAAGAAACGGAACTGCCAATTGTGTGAATTAACAGACTTATCAATATCACAACATTATCATTAAGACACTGAAGACTCTGATGGGTTATAATTGAGTTGTTTTTTGTTTTTTAAATCAAGGAATAAAGTTGCGTTTAAGAAACTGTATTTATCTCTGATGCTGATTCAGGAAACACAAAGATTTCAGACACTATTAAAAAAAACTTTAGACCCTCCAACTGTCCACACACAGAAGTCCGAGAGATCTTCCAGTATTGGTGATGCTATTGTTTTTTTCTGGAGACTTGATAGTAAGTAGGTAATGATTTCACGCCTGTTGATCTTTAATCTTGAACATCACCTGCTCCGGAGCAGGTTAGGTCAGTCGGGTAAGTTACCACAGTGACTACCCTCAGTAAGACGTGAATTACCTTTATAGTACAGAAAACCCAGAGTGAACCCTTCAAAAACATAACTCCACCTTCAAACATCCTAGCAATTCTTGTGCAAGCAGTTGATGTGAATTGGCTCTATATATGTGAATAAAATCTAATTGAATTGTATTTAATGGAAATGTGCTCTTTTATTGCACATGTAGAACCTTTTAATGTTCATAGTGGTCCAGTGGTTAGCACTGTTGCCCCATAGCAAGAAGGTCCTGAATTTGACCCCACTGGCTGTCTGGGGCATTTCTGTGTGGAGTTGGTTCTCCCCACAGTCCAAAACACATTCTCTACATTAATTGTTGAATATAATTTAGCTATGAGCATGAAAGACCGTCTAAACAAGGGGTACCCTGGGCACCCCCTCTGCTGTGATTTGGAGATTAATCCATCCACTTCTGCTTATCCTGTTCAGGGTTGCGGGGGGTGTAGCCTATCCCAGCTGACATAGGGCAAGAGACAGGGTACATTTAGAACAATTATTTACAGATCTGGTGTTTTTGATGTACATTTGTGCAGTATGAGCTAATCATCTCATGAATAAACAACCCAAAACTTATGTATACTCACAGGAATATATTATATTGCTGTGTTACTTAAATGAACTCATAAACTGAAACAATCGCCTCAGAGGTTTCTGTAGCAATTTGGCTGTAATCTCTCTTTAACAGACTGTATTTGGCTGATATAACGCAGTAAATGAAACAGTGATATTTTTAGCCTTTTGCTGCCATCTGCTGCCCATTCAGCACCATCCTGGATATTCAGGGAGTTTCCACATGAAGCAGATCAGTTGCACCTTACATCTGTTGTTTAGAGACATTAGTGGAGAATGTTTATGTGTTCATTTTTTATTGGATTATGAAGACATTTCAAACCATCTTAACATTCTTCAGTCAGGAGGTTGTAAAAGTAATGTTGGGGCATTAATCTCTGGTTTCTAAAAAAATGTGATGTGTCATTGCTGTTAGAACTTGCAAGGCACACTAATGTGATTTGGGGTTCCTGGCATTTCCTCACTTTTTAGTATTTTTGAATGCTAGAGTTTTACTTCCTGTTTTTGTTTTCCCTTCACCCTCACTAGTGTCACCTGTGTTTAGTCTACCACACCTGTTTGCAATTATTCCTCAGTGACTGGAAAGGAGCCAGTTGAGGCAGTTTGGGCATCTGACAAGGATGCCTCCTGGGTACCTCTTGGGTGAGGTATGTCCTACCAGCAGGAGGCCGAACCCAGAACACGCTGGAGAGATTATATCTCTCAGCTGACCTGGAAATGCCTCGGTGATGAGCTGGAAGAGGTGGCTGATGAGAGGAAGGTCTGGGCTTCTCTGCTTAGACTGCTGCCCCTACGACCAGGCCCCCATTAAGTGGAAGCGGATGGATGGATGGATGGATGGATGGAAAGCTCTTTCGTCCTGAGTTTTTACAGGGACTCAAACTTACATCATCGAATTCAACGAGTTTAGATACATGATAATATTTCCCAACATTTTCCGTTCTGTGCCTTCTGCCAGCTGGCGGTCACTTCTTTTGGCTGGCAGTCACTCTGACCCTAACTGTTCCCTGGTACATGTGTACATACCTGAGAAACCACGCCACAATGGCACATGTTAAACAGAAGCTGTCAAGCTTTGGCAACATATTAATTTCAGCTCACAATAGATAGTTAAAAAACAAGAACTGTCATAATGCCTCACATGAACCAAATCTGTAAAGAAATATAGAAACATGTTACCCCTCGAAACATATCAAATGGTAACAACACTGATATATTTTTTTATGTTACTGTTAAAAAGAAAAAAAAAACCCTATATCTGAGTCTGCTGTGGAACAGCTACATTGGCCGCTGCCCAGCTCCAGGGATGATTTTCTCTCACTGGATGTCACTATAAGTGTGTTTATATAATTCTTGGAAAATCTCTTTAATGTCACTTCCCACATTAATCACTGCAGCTGCCAACCTAAAAATTGCTCTTCAGCTCTCAGCGACAGCAGCAGCCACTTGGGTTGCTCAGAAAATGTGATTATTTCTGCCAAAAAATATTAGTGGAACTCAGTCTGCCTCTCTCTCTTTTTTCCTTCTTCTTCTTTGACTTCAGTTAGTTGTCTTGGATTCTCCTGACTTTTCACTTTGTTCTCTCTCAAGCATGCACACACAGTCTTATCACCATATGTATTCTCTCTTATTTCGGCAATGTAAAGCTGAAGCAGCATTCATCAGATGAAAACAATCCTCTTCCCCTCCTCCCTCTCCCGTTATCAAGTGTAATGGGCACAGGAAGTCGGGGGCTGATGGGATTGGTGCTGCTGTGTTTTCATGACGGGACGTTAATCTGTTTCCCAGCTCAGGTGAAAGGAGGACGGCTGATACTCTTGTGTGGAAGCCAGAATATAATATAACACCACATAATTTGGTTTGTCTCCCTCTACCATAACCTTTTCTTTTTTTTTACCCTCTCACCTCCTGATATCGAAGTTTAGCTGACAGTAATTTCACCTGCTCCTGATAAATGTTGCCTGACTCATTATTTTGCTCACCACTTAACTCAGTTAAAGTGTGTATGCGGTTTCAGAAATGCTTTTATGGGTTGGTTCAGGCAGCAGAAGCAAACAATCAGTATGGCCATTTAGTTGGAGCAATAGTTGACCAACACAGAAAAGTTATTGGCTATAAAGCCAAAACAATGACCTAAAAAAAAACCTCTAAAATGACTCTAGAGACATTCGAGTAAGGGCTCAATGCATTAACTAGAAAAAAACAGAAATGACCCCAACATCAAATTTTGGTCCATTTCTTTTCCATCCAATCATGAAGTCACTCAGTCTCCTACAACTGTCTACAAGTATTTGTGTCTAAGACACTGAAATGTTGTTGAGAGACAAAGTGCTTTGATAGATTTAAGACGGTGCATGTGTGTGTGCGTGCCTCGTGTCTTATTACAGAAATATGATGTCAAGGTGACTTTGTTATAATCCACCAATTAGTTTTCTGGTTTTTTTTACATTGGAAAACTCCACAGGGGGACACAGACGGAACAAAGGATGAAAGAGTGGGAGGATAAAGGACAGAACAGGCAGCACAGTTCTGAAAGAGGAAGAAATGAGACAGAAAAGATGGAAGAGAGAGCCGGAGACGGAGAAAGAAAACTGCTTCTAATCCTCCAGCCGGCTGAATTTTCCCTGCAAAGTCTTCTATTCACACGAGACCGGCTTTATGGTGTTATGTAAAGACCTCATGGAGTTAAGAGCCATTTCTTCCAACCTCTGCCCTCTGCCGAAGATATCAAGCTTGCGACTATTTGAACACACCCCAGAGGCCACTAAGTAAGGAGATTATGTGCATACACTGATACAGAGAGCATCAGACAGGCTTGAACTACAACGACAGATGAAATGTGCAACTTATTCTAGAATAAACAGAATACGTCTGGTAACTGGGTAGTGCAACATTAAGCTAATGCTAAATTGTACAAAAATTAAATAAACAGAACATGTTGGTGTTCGAATCAACAGGCGTCTGGTTTCTAATTAAGTAAACACAATTAAAACTGCAATGACAAAAAACCTACAATTTTTTTCAGTGATAGCTCTACATTAGTAGCACTAATGTACTAATTGGACTGTCAGCAGTGATTGTAGGTAGCTATTAAAATAGTTTGGAACAACAATATTCAGCTTTTAAGAGGGAAAGCACGTAACCAGCTGAACCAGCTGGAAGTATGACAGTGAAATAACACAAAAAGCAGTAAGCTGAATGATGCTAGTGAGCGTAGCCTTGCAAGTATAAACACAATTTTAAAAAATATATGTAAAAAAATAAAAAGTGTCTTCTTTTCTAAATAGTCTTTTCTGTATCCTTAACAGGAAACAACAGCAAAATATCAGTGATGTGTCCGCTGCATTTAAAAGTCAGGGGATTTAGAAGCAGCAGTTTAGTTTGACACATCATTTCAGTACAGGCTGAGATGAGTGTGTGAACGGGCTACTGTAATCTTTGAATTAAAACACACATGCAGATGTGAGATTTTAACTGCAGGATTGTGGAGAATATTATCACCATATCCATAGAATAATTTTAAAAAGTCAAACTTATCTTTGACAGATTTTAGTATGTGTTTTGTCTCTTTTGGCTGATACGCATTCACACTAGCAACATCACAATTTTCCTCCAATGTTACTTTCCATAGCACATGACATTACAGTTATATTTTTTTGTTTAATTGTATGTGGCAACCAAAATAAGGGTGCATAACCATCATCTTTTATTTTGAATTATCAATCAGAGTTATTGAAACTTGATCACTGACATGTATTTATATGTTTTTTAATCCTCAGAGTCACTGCCACTACAGGTCTATTGTGATACTTCTAGCTTCAATACTTCTATCTTACTATATTTCTGAGGCAGATATTGTAGTTTGTCTTTGTATCCAAATGCAGTGAAATAATATTCTACTACTGAAAGAAAATGAATAATCAGGTTATAAAATTTTAACACAAATTTGCTACAGATAAACCAACCTCAGAGTATATAAAATAGATATGTAGGTGCATGGTATAGATAATAACTTCATGTTTAGCAAGATTTTTAAAAATAAAAGTTCATTAAACAATATTTACTGATTTAATGATGAAGCACAGACAACCCTTGCATTCTACTTTAAGCACACTTAGTGTACCCACCCACAACCCTGATTTGGGTGGATGGATAGATGGGTCTGATTTTGTTATTTTGACTGCTTTAGTCTTTAAAAAAAATTAAAATTAAATAAAATTCTGTTCACTCAAAAAATTATAAACAGCCCTACTCCGTTTCTTGTAGTTGGGCTGTTTATGAATTCAGCAGTTTCAATAATCAAGCAGCTTTCTTTACAGAAATCACTATAAATTACATTTATAATAAAACAATCCCACAGCCCCCACCAGCAATGTACTGTAGAGTGCAGGGATGTGCATTTTGGAGTCTTGTCACAAACATAGTGTTTTCATCTTAATATCTGTAACCATAAACCATGGTCTGAATAGTCCATCAGGTCCAGCAGGGTTGAAATATTGACACACGTGTGAACTCATATAATCTGAACATGTCTGATACATTGTTGGAATCTGACTTTGCACTCCAGGCAGTGCAGAAATATTCTGAGCTCCTATTGTTGAATTTCCGCAAAGGTTTTGTGACAGTTTCTGAAAAGCTACTTCACTGTTGAATCAAAGTGAAGCTGCAGTGACGTGTTATCGATTGTAGAGTAAGAGTATGCCTTCAATCATTGAAAAGGACCTAGAAAATCAGGGCAGAGGCAAAAATGAAAAGATCATTCATATTTTAGAGAAATGGATGTGGCGAAATGTGTAAAATGACAGCAGCTTGAACAGAGCAGCGTGTCCTCTCAGGGCCGCATTACAGTAGAAAGGTGCACCCAGATTAACTGCTGCTTTTTGACTGATCTGTGATGATGGCATTATCGCTGCAGTGGGGATTTAATCAACCCGGTGCTCCCTTCTGTTCATCCCCAAATCATTTTCATTGTCATTGAAATGATTTCTGCTCTCAACATAAATCAGGGATGTTCTCTGTGTCATTCGGACTTTCTGTTTCTGTATTCATTTATTTATTGTTGTTATTTTTCTTACTCAGCAGTGCATTTAATTTCCTGTTCCTCCGTCTCTTTGCCTTTAAAGCTTCTCGCTTCTTTCCTCCAGTCCTGATTCTTCACTCTTTAATTGAGTGTTGCATTGACAAGAGTAAGAAAAGCCACCTCTTTCACACACACACACATATAGAATGAACAAACAAAACACTTGCACATGTATATGGCACGTGCGCTTGCAGGCCTAATTAGCTGCTTGTCAGGGCAAAGCAAAACTGCGAAGTAAATGTGACAGTTTAGCCAGAATGTCACGGCTAACACTTCCTCCTTAATGGAGGAAAATGGGAAGGAAAAGGCAGCAGGTGAGTGAAGGCGTCATTGAGGAGATCATAGAGAGGAGGTGAAAAAAAGAACCTTGAAAGAAAAAAAAGTGTACATACTCCACCTTCAAACGAGCATGTTATCCCTTTGAACATGGAAATAACATTTACTAGAGCGCCACCCTTCAGTTTGTTCCTCCTGGTTAGCCAAATGGCCAACTTAGCCTGACCAAAAAAATAAAGAACTAAAACTGCAAGTGTCTTTCTTCGTGCTGTATACACCGGCCCCAGGATAAAGGTCTCAACAGAAAAACCCACCCCAAGCTGACCACAAAGAAACTTAAGAGCTTCTATAAAACTTTTCAGTCTGTAACACTGCAAGGAAACATGCACAACAGTTTCACAGAACCCACAAAAAGGACAGGAAGGAAGCAAGGTGGCGATATAGGAAGAGACTGGACAGAAGAAGCCATGAATTAATAAGGTTAAGGTGTGAAGATGTCACACGCACGTGGGGTTTACCTACCTTCTAGATTTATCTTCCTGAATGACATGTTTGTGGTGAACTGAGTTATATGATTTTATCTGATCAAGTTTCAGAAGTTTTACTAAACCGATTCCCCTAAATTCATTTCCCTCAGAATGTGATAACCTTGTATTAATTTGACAGACTGCTTGTGTCTCACAAATAAGAAGGCTGTCTGCGTTTCCAGTAAAATCAAAAAGTATCCAACATGAATACTAACATTTAAGCAATGAAAAGAAGAAAGATATGATGGTCAAAAATAGAAACAAGCTTCCGGACGAGTTCTGTAAATTTAGTGCTTTGAGTGGGGAGGTTGTTTCTGTGGCGCAATACTGAGATAAACCAGCAGATGGAGATAAAAGGAGCTCAGCGATTTCCTGATCACATAGAAAAAGAGATTCTGGTTCATTTTAGTTAAAAGTTTCATTTTGGATCTTAACCCAAAACCTTCCACAAGTTGTCATGTAGAGTAACATTTCTGATAGGAACTGATTAACCATAATACATTAAGGATGTTTTTAGCTCCCAGGTCTCGGAAAGATTATAAAGCACCTTTAACATGGTAACTGCATGCTGTACATCACTCTTTATACATGAATCTTTGGTATTTTATGAGAACTAAAAGAGTGTTAAAAGGAATGGCATGCTCTGGATCAGCTGTTAAACATAAATTTAATCTGTTTTATTTTATTTATGTGCAGTCTCTTTGTTTCACAAGATGAAATGAATAAATATAAATAAAGATGTAAAATAAAAGTCTCAAAAAATGGTGCTAGTGTACGCTAACTGAGAGAACACTATATTTTTAAATCCACAGCTCATATATGGTGTAACTTTATTATGTTATTAGGTACAGTAACAATTCTTTTTGATCATTGAGCACCATCAAATGTCCAATATTTGCCTACTCATAGGATTTTAATGGGTCAAAAGATGGTTAAAGGGAAAACTCAGGGACTAATTGTGCAGTTGTTGTGCGGCATGCTTGCAAATATATACTACACAATAACTGCTTTAACGTCCACCCTTCTGACTTTACACTCCAAATAAGGTGATGAAGTATCTCCCCATGTTAAAGTTTGGAAAGACATTTGCAGTTAACCAAAAAAACTTCATAATTACTGGAGTTGGATGGTTGAGCAGAACAATGTGATTTGACACTAAAAGGTTGTTTTCACCTTTATCTGCTGAAAGCAGAAGTTTCTCTGAGCTCACGTTGCGTGTCAGTTTGACACCTGCGTGTACGAACGAGGGGATTTTTGGGACATCAAAACAACGCGAGGAACCAATTATCCACGATGCACTAATGCAACCAAAATACTTCACACTTGTCTTGAAATTAACTCAACAAAGTGTCACAACACTGACAACACTTTGAAGTGTCTGTTATTTATGTGCTTATTTATTTATTTTTGCATAATAAACTGAGATTCCATTACAATGAAAACAGCAGCATTCCTTCGTGGTGTTCTTCCTTGGAGGGTTTTTTTGTTTTATTTAAAATGTGCATTTTCTTTTATGCATCTTTGCTTGTTTCATTGTTTTTTTAATGCTTTGTGTGTTTTGATTTACTGTGGTTTTATTAGTTGTTTTTGTTTGTTTTGCACGCTTTCATTGTGAAAATTGTCTTTTGTGAGTTTAGTTAAATCCCTTCAAATTTAATAAGTTGCACCTACTCAGCCCAGCCCTTTAAATAGAAGATGCAGAGCCAGAGAAGAAATAGAAGAGAACAGAGATGGAGTCCACTGAAAGTTGGAACTGAGAAGCCACAGTTGGGAGGCCATGAAAGGGAAGCTGTTTTGTCTTAGGGTGAGTCTTTGGCAGAAGGAGCAGCAGGAGCTGACAGTGGAAACTTTGGGCAGCAATGGTCCAGTCCAACTGCAGGGAGCTGGCAATGGTGACTTAGACAGACTGGGGGAAGATCAGAAGACAAGAAACACTAAAACAAGTGGCAGAGTTGAGCAGCTGGAGCCCCCAAGGTTGGAGAGGAGGCCAGTGTGTCAAAAACACACTTGCAATTGGTTTCCATCTTTTCTGAGCTGCTTAATTTCTGTTACAAAAAAAGAGAGAGAGAGCAATGACTACACTTACATCCTTTCTCCCCACTTTAACGCCTACTTACCTACATCTTACCTACACTTATTAGTAGCCCCTTGCTAGCACCAGGTTGGACACACTTTCACCTTCAGAACTGCCTTAATTCTCCATGGCAACATTCCTGATATTTTGGTCCATGTTGGTATGACAGCATCACACAGTTGCTGCAGATTTTTCTGCTGCACATCTATGATGGGAATCTCCTGTTCATCTCAAAGGTGATGTATTGGATTGAGATCTGGTGAGTGTGGAGGCCACTTTAATACAGGAACTCATTGTAATGTTCAAGAAACCTATTTGAGATCATTTGAGCTTTGTAGTGTGTTATCCTGCTGGAAGCAGCTATCAGTAGGTCGTACACTGTGTACCAATACAGGGATGGACAAGATCTGGCTGTAGTCAACTAAAGTGTGCCAATAAAATATCCCCCACATCATTAGGCCTGAACTGTCTTGAACCATTGATACAAGACTGGATGGATTAGTGCTTTTATATTGTTTATGTCAAATGATGACCTACATCCACATTTCGAAATTTGTCAGATCAGCCAAGGTTTTTCCCAATCTTCTGTTGTGAACTATAGTTCAGTTTCCTGCTCTTAGTGATCAGGGGGAGCCTGTGGTGGGGTTTTCAGCTGCTGCAGCCCATCTGCTTCTGACCTCTGGCATCAACAAGATATTTTCACCTAGAGAACTGACACTCACACTGGATGTTTTATCTTTTTTTTTGTTTGTGTGTTTTATTCTCTAGAAACCCAGAGATAGCTGTGAACGAAAATCAGCAGTTTCTGAAATATTCGGACCAGCCCGTGCGGCACCAACAACCATTCCGCATTCAAAGTCACTTAAAACAAGTTATCTTGACCATATCTGTATGCCTAAATGCACTGAGTTGCTGCCATGTGAATACCTGATCAAATATTTGCATTAACAACCAGTTGAATGGTGTCCCTAATAAACTGACCATGAGTGCATAAAGAGTAGAAGTAACCCCATCTTCTGCATTGACCACAAATTGTCGCCCAGATCATCTCTTGTGCAACACACCTCTTGAACAATCCCTGCAGTAATCTGTAAATATGTTTAGACATCCAGCATTCATCTTATCCAGGAAGTCATGTGATCATAATGGGCTCTTAACCACTCTGACCCGAAAGATGTGGTGACTAATTTTCTGACAGATGAGTCAGCTGTTAATCTCTGTATATACTGCAAGTTTGTTCAGTGAAAGATTATCAGTTACAGCAGGGTTAACCGTTAACTGCGTCTCTTCTGTCGGCTCAGGAACTTTTTTTTTGTGATAAAACAGTCTGAGTCACACCACCCCTGAACAGCAAGCCTTGGAAGGAATACATTTTTTTCATGTTTAAGAAAATCTAAGTGTCTAATACAGCTGAGATAGATTAGAGAGCAGTATATGAAAAATTACTAACAGACATTTCTTACCTCGTTTATCATTAAGATGCAGGTTGTCCGCTTTGCTTCTGCTTATATGGTGGCATACCTTACTCTGTGTGTGTGTGTGTGTGTGTGTGTGTGTGTGTGTGTGTGTGTGTGTGTGTGTGCGTGCAGACACTGGTTAAGCTCACACTAACCTATCGGAGCCAAATTCTACTCACACACACACTTTGTCGCAATGCTTTGGTTTTAACAAGCGGCTGTTCTGGAACATGTCACACTCTCAGAGATGAACGACCCTCTCTTGCGTCCCTCCGCTCTTCTATCTTTCCACTCTCTTATCCAGCTCGGTTTTCATTTCATTTCCTCCTTTCTCCCTCCTTTGCTCTGCTATACATCTACCTTTTCCTCCTTCTTGTCCAGGCCTCCTTCCAGCCCTTCCTTTGTTCTTTCTCCATCTTTTAATCTATTTTCAATTCCTTCATCCAGCCTTTTCTTGCCCACTGTG
>JASGAU010343614.1:0-12831 GCA_030220045.1 Australoheros facetus
AGGTGGTGTTAATGATCAGGTGTGTGGGAAGCAGGTGAAACACTAATGTTAATATTATTAATAATATTGCATAACTTTTAAAAAATGTTTAATTTTGTGTAAGTGTATATAATGACTAATTCAAGGGAACTGAAGAAAAAGCATTTACATTTTACACCCTTTTATATTTTAGTCAACTAAATCGACTGTAGATTTAGTTGACTATATTCTTATGATAATTTCGTCGACTAAAACTAGACTAAAACTAAAACTATTCAGATGACTAAATTATGACTAAAACTAAATTACATTTTCGTCAAAACACTATGACTAAAACTAAATCTAAATTTGCTGTCAAAATTAACACTGATTGCAACTACACATTGATGAGGTACAACACAAATGTTATGGCAAGGGGGAGTGGAGACAGGATGTCAGGTCAGGGGGGAGATGTCATCATCCCCACACTCCAAGTTTGGGTACATGTATGTTGAATGTCAGCGCAGCTGACCTAAAAGAAAAGATCATGGCTAAGCGGGAAACCTGGACCCTCTGTAGCCTAATACCAAGACTACATGAAGTACCCTCTGAATGCAACACTACAGACAATCCCTACTGCAACTGTTACTGAAACCAACCAATTAATCTATACCACGGCAACAATGATCCTTGAGATGTTTGGAGGCTGAAGATGAACAACATCCACAAGGAGCAGTACGCTCCATGGAAAAGAAGAATAAAGGCTAAAATCAAGGCAGCATGGAGGGAGTTAGTTAGCTATCAAAGCTGCAGCATGGTGTGATGAAGAAAGGGGTACCTAAGAAGCACAACATGCTGCTCATACTGTACGTGAGGCCCTAGAAGACTCACAGCCTTAGCTAACTGCTTGAAGAGGTATACCAGAGATATAGAAACCAGGAGAATATACCAACATTCTCCTGTGAACCATCTATAGTGTACTCTCAGTGGCAGGAGAACAATATGAGAACAGCCCCACCACCACCACCACCACTACCACCAAGGCTGGAGACGGAGCAATACTGGAAGAGCATATGGGAGAAGAATGTAACACATAACAACAATGCTAGTGGATCTACGAGCAGACCACAGCAACATCCTTGAACAGGATCCAGTCTCACATATGAAGAATTGGACATTACCAGGCCCTGACATGATTCACACCAGAAGCTAACTGCACTCCACGAGCGCCTGGCAGTACAAATGAACCAGCTGCTAATGGATGAGGTGCACTCAGAATGGCTAACTGAAGGCCGGGCAGCAGCAAGAACCCTGGAATCCCACAGGCAAATGGGAGCCATGAAGAGGCCACTGGGAAAGCTGCAACCACGAAGTACCTGCAGAGAGTAAAGCAAGTTCTAAAGAGTCAGCAGAATGGGAAGAACAAAATCTGTGTAAAAAACACCTACGCCCTGCCAATCGTCAGATACCCTGCTGGGATAATAAGCTGGTCAGAGGAGGAGGCAGAAGCCACTGACATCAAGACAAGAAAGCTCCTTACCATGCATGGAGGGTCTCACCCCAAATCCAGCACCCTGAGACTGGAAGCTAAACAGGAGGAAGGAAGCCGAGGACTAGTGAGTGTCAGTTAAGATACTGACCCTCTAGCTCCCAAGCCTCTGGCAGAGGACCTGAGCTTGAGGACCCAAGCTTGGTCAAACTACAAAAAAACAACAGCTATGCTATCATAGCCATCAATTTGTCCTGGCACGATCTTTATTCTTCTGTTCTTCTGTTAAATTGATATTTATTATTATTATGTTTTAAGTGATTTTGTATTAATATAAGATAAAAAAAAATAATTCTGAGACAAATGAGACAACAGCTATATGTAAACAGAATCATGCATACAACATCCCCATACACATTTGCATATGGTCACATCCACACATCCAAAAACTAGTTACACTCATACACACACAAACACACCAGGCATATTGCTGGGAACATCTGGAGCTGAAGTCGAGTGGAAGTCAAACCACAAACCTGGCAGTAAACCAAAGCAGAAGGCCACAGATCTAGGCAATCACAATGACTTTGAAAAAGAATCACAGCCCCTAGCCACCAGCACTGTGGGTAGCTGGAAGGCATGACCAGAGTCAAACTAATAGCGAAACTTATTAAGAATTTAAATTCTGATGGCACAAAAAGCAGTACATTCAGAAACAGTGTGCAAGTATTGCTTTATTTTGTAACTATGATTGAATATGGCTGTGAGAAACTGGTTATTCCTCACAGTTGTATCAATACCTCTATAACACAATGTCCACTATCTTAGTTTTAGAAAAAGTAGTCTGCATTTGATTGAATAATATATACATATTTTTTAATTTTTCTGCTCTGTATGCAGACTGGAAAATGTGTGTAAGACAGAGAGCATTTTTCCCTGAGCAGAAAATGCATTAGCAACACTAGACCATGATTTTAGTAAATGTCATAAAGTAGAGGGCAAAAAAGGGCTACTGATGGCCCCAGCTACATGGTAATTATTTATCTTCCCATACAACTCATGTCCTCCCTCTTCCTTCCTCTTCTGTCACTCACAAAGTTAAAATATGCAATAGAGCAAAAATGACATTAAAAGAAACTGCAGCACACAAAAATAAGGTGCATTGTACATGAGCTAAGATGGATTCAAACAATCAGCCGTGTTTGTGCGTATGCAAAAAGAAAAAAAAAGATGTGCGAAGACAAAGTACAGATGCGTCAGTAAGCTTCAGTTAAAAGGCTTATAATTTAAAATGTCTTAGGTGAGACCCCTAAAGATGTGACTGCACTGTCAGCTTTCTGGTTGACATTTAATAGAAGTTTCCCTCCCACAAGAATTAATGTTACACATGAAGGAAAATCGCTGGAGTACACACAAACAGCCTCACACACAAACAACCATGGCTAAATTCTCCCATAAAACAGTTCCTTTAGTCAAACTAATTATGAATCTAAACTGCAGGCATATTGTAAAAAACAATAATAGCCATGGAATATGGGACTATGGTTCATACAGGAGACACATCAGAAGATATATAAAAAAGTTTAAAACCTCACTTCATAAGAAAGGAAAGAACATTGCAAACACATAGAGTAAAGATGATATCAACCCGAACTGCAACTAGAAAAAAAAAACATCATTAAAAACAGAAAAACAATTTTGTCTTAAGAAGACAAAAGCACAGAACAAAATCAGCGGTGCACCCTAAGGTAAAGCATGCCTACACAAGATTATAGAAACAACTTTGGGCTGGCTGACAGAAATATGTTTATATCTCCCACGACAGTTCTTTCACGCAGTTATTTTTCTCCCATGTCAGGGGCCAGGCCTCTCAAGGTGTGTTATCATTTAGTGCGGTGAAGAAGTTTTCTGCTGGTGAATTGATTCTGTGGGTTGAAGGCTACCCGTCTCCTTAGCATCCTCCAGCTAACCCAGCCAGACCGAACCTGATGCATTTGTGCCCACATATTCTCTCTATTCTTGTCCAAAAACTGTAAGGGGTGAGCACGAAAAGCCTCCTTCGAGGGAGAAGTGTGAAACCCTCCTTGAAGGAAAAATAGGGCCTTCCATCTCTCTTTTTCCCTCTCCTCAGCTTGTGCATTGCTCACAAAGGCAGCAGACAGGCGGGTAGAAATCAATTCCATGGAGCCACAGGATGAAAGTCAGGAAGAAAAAGAGCAGCGAAAGACAGAGGAGCTGTATGAAGATTTCACCAGGCAAAGAGTAAAAATAACCAGTGGTTTCAAGCTGGACTTCCACCTGTCTACACATAATACAGTATAAAATTCTGATAGTGGGCAGCAGGATACATAAACTCTTACTGTAATCCAACAACAAAAGACAAACACAAAAACTGCAACAAATTTAGCTTTAGCCTTAGTCTTTTCAAAATAATAAGCATTAGCTTTAGCATTAAGTGTTCAAAACCAGGTTTTGAAAAGAGTAAGACTTCTGTGTAAAATGTTAGTTAAAAAAAAGTATTTTTTAACATTTAAAACCTTATTTCAAACTTATTTAACTGAAACAGTCAGTGTTTGGGGCTTTTGTTGTTGCAATATGTGCAGAATGTGTTTTTGAATAATTCTGAAATAAGAAGGGCCTACCCTGAAAGAGACTAAAACCAATTTTGCTTAAAAAAAAACAAACTGTATATGTCATTTAACATTTATAGTAGCTTGACAGATACACCAGTTATTCATGCCATGTTGTTATGTCTGTTGTTGGTGTTTCATATAAGGAGCCAAACTGGCCACCATTGGGAGAGGATCATTTACGTCCATGAGTGTCCAACCAGCCACATCAGCAAATCTTGTGTTTTGCATTTCTATCAGTGATGGGCAAATGAAGCTTTTGTGAAGCACTGAATCACTTGAGACAATTTTTCAAAAATGGGTTCATTACTCGAAGCGTCAATTACAGCGCCTTCTCCTGGAGAAGTGCACTAAGCACTAATTTTACTATGCCTGGGAGTGGGTAGGGGTGAGCTGCCACTTTTGTTTCTGGTGTCCTTTTTCTCCTGTGTTGATAGGTTAGAATCGGAAATTTGTCAGAAATTAGTTCTGGTTTTTTTCTTATTTTGGCCTCTGCTCACCCTGATGCTTCAACACTCCAACTGATTTGCCCGAGTAATAAAACCTAGTGGTTTCCTACTAAGAGGTTGTCCTTGTGGCTGCTTGGGACTTGGGGAGGTATGATGCCTTTTTCATGTTGTGTCTCGGCCACCTAAACGGGGCGTAACACATGTGTACCAATTTACTGCCAAACCATCATGGATGCTGTTTTTTTTTTTAAACTATGCACTCACAGAAAGTCTGTTGTCCCCCCCTCTACTATCTAGAAGACACAGTTTCCAAAAAAACTAATTGATTTGTTAGACGCATGGACAGTTTTCCACTTTTCCCAATTACAGCTTCAGCCAAGAGAAGGGTAACTGTGTTTCCTTTTTTTTTTTTTTTCCCTATGCAAGGTAAAGTTTTAACCAAAAAAAAAAAACAAAACTGACTGATAATTATTTTTAGCAATGTTTCTCTTCCTTGTATAAAGCCATTTCTCTGGATATGATATGATATTATATACAGTTGCTAATCTCATCCCCAGTGCTTTGCAATTTTTGGGTGAACATTATTCTGTTAAACTATTTGCCCAGACAGTCTTCAAGAGAGTGGGACACCCTTACCATCTTTACTTGTGAAACACACAGTCCCCAGAGATGCTCTTTTTATATCCAGCAAGGGCTCATTGCCAATTAACCAAATTAGTTGTGAGTTGTTATTTGTTTGCTTTTCATTTCACAACTTGGAAGTATTCATACGAGCAAACATTTCAACGCTGAGTAACCGTTTGCTGATTGTTTTTTTTCTCAAAGTCTCATCTTGTTTGAAAAATAGTTCCCAAATGAAAGTTATGCCTGGATGTTCTTTTTTAGACTTTTCACAAGAAAAAGATTTTTGTTTAAGAATTGTTTTATATCATCTTTTCATCAGATAAAAAAATGAATAAAACATTCTTAATTGAGAGAAGAGTAAAGAAGTTCTGGAGAAAGAAAAAATGTCAAGAGCAACTCAAACTCAATCGCCACACTTCTGTCCTTTCTTACCTAACTGAGCTACCTGATCTTATGCTATTTCTACATTACTATTATACTATTTCAGCATGGGCTTATATTGCTGATGTTGGGGGCAGGGAGACAATGCTTGTGACAGTCAGGCATGCAACAAATAATAGAGAAATTCCTTGCATATTAAATATAATGAATATGGTATTTATATATTTAAAAATATTAATAATATTAGTGTGTGCAAGCAGAATCAGCATTGTGTGTCTGTCTGTTTAGAACATTCAGTAACCAAATTCGTTGTCAATCAAATTTCATTGGATTGAAAATGCAGAAGCACATGGATTTTTTTAAAAAAAAAAAAATATTATGATAAATTCTCCTTGCTTTGTCTGACTGGTCTTTTATTGTACATGGAAACAGCGTTGACATCTGTTTGCCTAAGGTGTAGTCTTTTCCACCACGCCATGCCCAGTTTTGCCCGGGCATCACTGTTTCAACCATGTTTGCTGGGTTGTTACTGGTTTGAGATCAAACTTTGACATGAGCAGTTAAATTGGGCTGGAGGCTATCAAAGCTGAGCGCCACCTCCTGACACTGGACCCTGCTGGAGCCCAGCTCCATCGCCATTATCAGAGCACTACTGACTGACATAAAACTCTTTCTCTGCTTTTCACCACTGCTTAGCAAACCAACAATAAAGAAAAACAAGTTCTCTAACAACACTTTGTTTGGATATAAGCTACTTAATTTAGTCTCTTGTATTACTGACTTTTACGACTTCATTTGATTTTTTTTTTTTATTCAAATTTATTTAAAATGCTTCTTCATTTAAATTACCAAGAGTGCAGAAAATATGACAATGAAATTAAAGAATAATGAGAATGCTCTGCCTTCTACCTAGAGGCATCCATTATTTCAGTTGTTAATTTAAGACCTTTGGCTCCGGCACTGACAATGAAGGTGAACGGAACATTATATTTAAACTTGAAAACAACTTCCAGAAACTACTCTGGACATTAAAGGAATGTGTACAGTTTTCACTGGCACTACTCTTTACCAAAAAACACCAGTATTTCTGCTGTCTTCAGTGCAGTCTGTGAACCCTGACCTTACTGGACTGGGGCTGATCCATTCTAGAAACCTCAATATCCCCCAGTATAGTGCTAACATTTCTATCAGAGTAAAATGAACAGGCTCAGAAAACTAACCTTGATCCTTTGTGGAAGATCTTTCAGTTCTAGAATAAGCAGCAACTGATAAAATGAGCATTTCCATTAAACGTCTAAATATTTTGCACAGTCAAACACTCCCAGTTTTAATCTATGTTTTCTCATTAATTTAGAAGTTCATGATGGACAAGGGCAGCATGACAGGGCAGAGAATTCATTTTACATGGACCTTGGGTGCCCTGACATTCAAAGAATGAATACGCATAATATAGACTGTGCGCATGTGCGTGCACGCATGCGTGTGTGTGTGTGTCTGTGCCCATGCATATGTGTATGTCTAAAAAAAAGAGATACAGATTAAAAGTGATCTGACAAGGAAGGAAGGATAAGACTACAGGAGTGTAGAGAAAACACACACAAAACACACATACAGACCACAAGGAGCTTCAAGCTGACTGGGATCCCAAACGGCCCACTTACAGGCAGACTTTTGGCGCTATCCACAATCTGCATCACTGGTCTTGGATGCCTGTGTGTTTGCACTCAGACCAGAGAGTGCCAACAACTCTCAAACAGTATTAGGATTAACCTACTGAGCAATCATGATAAACAAATATATACGGGAAAAGGGGAATGAGAGAGGAAGAAATAAAGAGATGGAGCATCCTTAAAAAATGGTAATGTTGAGTCAAAGTAAGAAGGAAAGCAAAGAGAAAGAAGAGGAAGATGAGTAGCAGAATTAGAGTCTGGAAAGACATGAGAGTGAGTGTGTGTAGGTGTGCATTAGTGGGAGGATAAGAGAGTGGAGGGAAGGACAGAGGGAGGGAGATGAGACACACACACTCACTACCCACTCATAAACCTATGATGGCAGATGGACCATAGCACTTTCCAGACGATGCAATTGTGTGCATTTGAGTGTGTGTATATATGTGTGTGTCTGTATGTACTTGTCTGAGACCACTTTAGACCCACCTGTGCTGTTCATTGACAGTGAGGACTAATGTGTGTATAAACACAAACACTCTATAGACACAATACTGTTTCAACACAAAACCACACTAAATTGATTTGCATGACTTTTCAAATGAATAGAAATAATTTGAATGTTCACTTTGTGTCCTATATTTGATTTGTTTTTTTAGCTCATGTGCTTATGTTTAAGTGTATTTATGTGTACATGCCTGTGAAACACATTTAATCCTTTATCTCAATGTATTACCTTGTGAACTACAGCGCCCACCCCAATATTTCCTTTAGCTTATTGCTGGAAAAGGAAAGGAAAAAAATAAAATAAAAAATACTTTCGCTCGCATCCTATATAGCCGATTTGAGTTGGCAAGATATCATTGGATTACAAAGCTCATTTCACCGCAAGTTCAACGCTTGACAAACTAGTGCCTGGGTTGGTCAGGCATGCAGATGGAGATGGAGCGGTAGTTCTCTTCTACCCATCATTGTCTGTGGCATTTGCAAAGGGCACTTGCAGGAAGCCTTAGACATGACAAGCTCTAGCTCCATCTGCATCCCGTGATTGCTCTGTGGGCTGAATATAATAGACGCTTTTCAAGTCACTGGAGCGATGGGACTCTTAAGCGCCAGGCCGTGAAAGTTACACTCAGGTAAAAACCATTAGTGCAATAATGTTAATACTGTTTCTCTGTCACCCACTTCCTCTCCCACTAAAGTAGGAGGCCATGTGCTGGCTAGAGCATTGCCCTATATTGGAAAAAAAAAAATTAACAAATATACAGTCATCCAGGCGAGATAAAACAAAGACATGCTTGAGGGTAATTGAATGAGAAGGTAGGGCACTGCAAGGCTGGGGGAAAAAGATGAAAATGCATGCAGCTGCAAGGCGAGGGAGAGCATCAAAGCTTGATTAGCTGCACATAAGAAAGCAGGCCTACGTTCTTTCTGCAAGTACTTAACCCTCACCGGGGCCCTAGAGTCTTACACCCCCTTAGCTTCTACCGATGCAAAGAGAGAAAACTTGTGTTCTCTTTCATGGTACATGTGTACATCTGATGTGTAGCGGGGATTGTGATGTTCCTGATGGCAAGCCCAAGTGATTTGTCAAGGATGATGGTACAAATGCAAGAGAGAGTATTAATGATGCACTGGCTACAGTTACTGTACAAGCACCTTCTGCACAGTAAAAAGACACAGACATCTACAGACAGACAATATGTGACAGATACACAGTATTTTTAGTAAAAGTAATTGTAATCCTGCTCCAAGTTCACTAATATGACTGATACCACACCCTTTTGTAATCACAAGAAAAAGTTTGCATAGTTTTTCATCAACAAAAATTTTGAAAATAAAATATTTTACAGAAATCCTTTAGTAGTAACTAAAGCTAGGGCATGATGTAATAGTTATATATATAGTACTACTCTCATACTTGGTTGAAATAACCTGAGTGATAATTAGGTGTGACTTATACAAATAACCCTCCCCCCTAAAAAACAAAACAAAAAACAGTAAACCTTGAGACAACATCACTCCAATGAATGAGAGCTGAATCACAGCCAAGGCAGTCAGGACAGAAAGAGCAGGTAGAGAAAGCAAGAAAGAATGGAATGCAGCCTAGAACACAGAGAGGTTAGAGAGGCTGAATTGAGCTAGTAAAGTGGGTAAGAGGATGGCAGGAAGGCTGGGGGGGGGCATCTGTCTACTGTTTAATTTGCCATCTGTGAGGGATACTATTGCCAGGGTCGCTAATCAGGCAATCCATCACACCCCCATAGAAACAGTGTCAATTATATGCCATCCCAAAGCTGACAGTTTCCCTCATGCCATTCAGAAGAAGTAGTTGGCTTCTCATGCATCACTGTGTAGGGGCTTGGGTTTTCTGATATGAATCATGGTTCAACTGCCTTTTTTGGTCTGGTTAAAATTTGAATTGTTGTTAACATAATACCCCAGCTTCGGGTACTGTGATACATAGTTTTGGAGTGGGCCATTAATATTAAGATTTGTATTACATGTATATGAGCCTATCAAGATTTTATGAGTTCCACATTTACTCAGTAATTTCGAACTGGGACTAATAACTTAATAATGTTAATGTGATCATTAATAGAGATTAATTCTCTTTCAAAATGATATCTACCTTGTTAACTCTCACTGTCATTATCCAAACAGACAGGATAACCATAATCATGATCTATTTTGTATTCATAAGTTCTTAGTTAAATGTCTTGATTTACATAGAAAAATAATTGGCAACCTCAATTCTGTGTTGTATATTTAATAGAATGGACAAGTTGCTTTGCTTTTTGTTTTACCATAGCATTTTAAATAATGCAACAATATGCCGAACTATACTCATTTGAGGAAATCACTGCAATCAAGCTCTTTTTGTATTGCACTTCTCAAGTAAAAGTTTCCCAGTTTTTGATGAACAAACCAGGTTTTGATGGGTGCCTTCTTCTAGAGATGTTTAATTTAATTAATATCAGGACTTGTGGCAGCATACTTCACAGAGGTTATTTGTTTTTATTAACCATGACTAACTCATGACTGAAATCTTGGACACTGAGCAGCAAGTTCTCCTCCAAATCATTACCACTTCTGCCAGCCTAAATCAAATCAGTCAGCCAGCATAAGAACATATTTTTAGTAGGAAAACACACACGCCATGTATATATATATATATATATGTTTTTTTTTTCTGAAAATTGAAAAAAGATTCATAACACTGCTAGAAAAAAGCACTACAGAGAGGTAAAAAAAAAAGCTAGAGTTTGCCATTAAAATAAAATGAGTTTACAGTAGCTGAAACATTTCAAAAAGCTATGAAAATGGCACAATTACAAACACCAATGATAAAAGACAATTTCTCAGAACAATCACTGAGAATAACTTTCACAAGGCAGATATCTTTTATTTTAGTGTAAAGATAAACGCAGTCACCA
This sequence comes from Australoheros facetus, assembly GCA_030220045.1. Classification (NCBI taxonomy): domain Eukaryota; kingdom Metazoa; phylum Chordata; class Actinopteri; order Cichliformes; family Cichlidae; genus Australoheros; species Australoheros facetus. Next base: position 10,636 of record JASGAU010343614.1, read on the forward strand.
ACAGTCTGGCTAGCATGGAACAATTTACTGTCATAAACAGGGTTACATTTACTGTAGCTCTAGTGTAGTATGCAATACCATCAGAGGTCATCACATAAGGCCCAGAATGACTGCAGAGCATAAAGTCACCAACATCTACATGTAGTAAAGAAAGAGTTATGTAATAGATATGGCCCAAAGATGGAGCCCTGATCTCATTAAGTTAGTCTGTGATAACATGAAGAGCGAAAGGCAACTTTTTTAACAGTTTTTAAAAGCTGGTTAAACTAAAAGTACAAAATACCTTACATTAATTGATAAATCTTTCTTTTTTTTAAAGCACCATTATTTGTGAAAGCAATCTTACGTTACTTTCAGCACCTAAAAGTTTTACTGTAGATGCATCCCTACAGTGCATATATCTGCTCCATTCCCCTCACCCTTTCTCCCTTTTTTTTTATAGATGCAAACCATTTCTAATTTGGAGGCCATCAGCTTGCTAAATGCACTCTAACTCTCTCTGGCACTGAGGTCACATAGCCTGCTGAGCACACTCATAAACAAATTAATTGGCTTGCCAACACTATTTATGTGCTGTACAAACACAACACCAGATACACACTTCCTCTATCCACTACTACCCCAGGTACACTTTATTATGGAGACTAGTGAATAGGTACTTGTGCAAATGAATAGCGTTCTACATTGAATGAACACTGACTTGAAAAATGATCAAATCCTGAGGTTTGTTCAAGGAAATCTTTGATGACGAAGTCAAACACTGTCCTCTTATGCAAGAAGCAATCCTAAAAAGTTCTGACACTCATACTAAGCAAAATGCACACCTGATTTAAATTCGGCTGCTATCCCCTTCAAGGTAGGCTCCTTGTAATACACATTTGTTAACAGATTTGTTGTCCTTTGTTTGAATAAAAACAGATTCAGCCCCTTTCAACACAGGTTAAGCCACTAACTAGAAACAGTTGAAACAGACAGCATCTGATTTACTCAGCTTGTACTTTATATTGGCAAATATTATTAAAGTGTCTGTTTGATATGGGCGCTACATTTACCTTTTCATTGATGATAGTGGCCCTGATTCAATATCCTAAATTAACTAGGGTGAATAGTACAAAATGAACTAAAATTGCATTGAGATTAATGATAATTAACTTCCACTGTGGTAAGAAAGGTCATCATTTTTATTGAAGCTGTGCTTTCTTTCTGTGACAAACTTGCCAGTTGAGGCTTACAGGGAAAAATGTATTCAATAATTTTGGATACCATGTTTCAGTAAATAACTTTTTGTCATGGACACTAAATTGAGCTGTTCTTTACTTTTAAGATTTTGCATTTGGCTTAAAAATAGCATTTTCAACAATAGAAGACATTGCTGTTACTATCCTGTATTCCCATTTGCAGCAGGAGCATGTTTCAGTGAACAGGCACATTAGCAGACAAAGAGCCACCTTTCCAGAAGGCACCAATTATTTACGCCATTCTTGTCCACATGAAAAGCAAGTCATTATGAATTTGTAAAGCAAACCATAAGATAAAAATATGTATTTACGTGACAAGTCATTTAGGCCTACATAGAGAAAAAGTTATAGAAGGTACATAATAAGGATGATCCCTTTCTGTCATTTTGAGGTTTTATAATGTATGTCTCTTTTGTTTTTAGTAATCTGAACATAAGGATAAGGATCAGTAAATATCTGGTAAATAGTGGCAAAGGCCAGGGGTCAGAGTACAGTACTATTATCAGAGAAGACATCCTTATTCCAAGGCAATATACTCAAAGAATGCCTACTGTACACCAGCAGTAGTTTGTAGTGAGTTTCAAATCCAATGCTGTAACTTCTTGAGAATATTGTACATATTCCTGAGAACTTACAGCAACACGAATCAGAAACTTTTATGCTGTAAGTCAATATCTAATATTAATAATAATAATATTATTATTATCAGAAGTAGTAGTTGTATGTGTAAATATGTAAACACGGGTATATGTATTGTGTATGACAGATGTTTGAGAGTGGGAAAATAAAAAGGGATTACATCTTACTGTCAATGCACAATTATTGTGTGTAAGGGGAAAAACAGTCAAGTCAAAAGAAAAAGTATTAAAAAAAAGTCTAGTGCATTTTGTCTATTTTGTTGAACACTCTGAAGTAACCTAAATACACACACACACACACACACACACACACACACACA
>JASGAU010343621.1:0-18279 GCA_030220045.1 Australoheros facetus
CGGAGTACCCGGAGGAAACCCACGCAAGCACGGGGAGAACATGCAAACTCCACACAGAGAGAGGGAGAGGCCTGGGCCAAGGTGGAATCGAACCCAGGCCCTCCAGATGGTATTCTAACTGTGAGACAGCAGTGCTAACCACTGCTGCCTCACAGCACACAGTGAAATGTGACAGTGTATGAACAAATGTCCACAAACTTCACTTAATTGAAGCAATGATGTAAAGACCAGTGAGCCAAAATCCCTCCACAGTAATGTGAGAGACATAAAATCATATAGAAAATGTTTACTCCAACCTATTGGTGCTAAAGGAAGCTACTGAATCATAGGGTGTCCAGCATACAGCCCTGTGAAAAGGTTCTTTTTCACATGATTGTACATGTTGGGGTTATATAATATACTGCTCAGAAAAATGAAAGGAACACTTTGAAAACACATCAGATCTCAATGGGAAAATGCTGGATATGTCTACTGATGAAAACTGTGTTTGGAATGAAAGGATGCCACATTGTTTGATGGAAATGAAAATGATCAACCTGCAGAGGACTGAATTCAAAGAGGCCCCAAAAATCTAAATGAAAAAAATGGTGCAGCAGGCTGGTCCATTTTGCCAAAATTTCATTGCAGCAACTCAAAATGGTCCTCAGTAGTTTGTGTGGCTCCTCCATGCTTGTATGCATGTCTGACAACATTGGGGCACACTCCTAGCGAGACGACAGATGATGTCCTGGGGGATCTCCTCCCAGAGCTGGACCGGGGCATCACTGAGCTCCATGATAGTGAGGTGCGACCTGGCGGCACCAGGTGGACCATAACATAATGTCCCAGAGGTGTTCTATTGGATTTAGCTCAGACGACTGTGGGGGCCAGTCTGTGGTATCAATTTCTTCATCCTCCAGTGACTGCCTGCATACTCTTGCGACATGAGGCCGGGTATCAAGAGGAACCCAGGACCCACTGCATCATCATCCCAATGACAGTCAGGGTGCTGTTGCCCAACCTGTAGAGGTCTGTGCATCCCTCCATAGATACATCTCCCCAGACAATCACCAAACCGGTCGTGCTGAACAATGTCACAGCTAGCATTACAGCAGTGCTCATTCTGTTCCTCCTTGCAGAAAGGAGCAGATACTGGTCCTGCTGATGGGTTAAGGACCTTCTACAGCCCTGTCCAGCTCTTCTACAGTAACTGTCTGTCTCCTGGAATCTCCTCCATGCTCTTGAGACTGTGCTGGGAGAAACCTTCTGGCAATGGCACATATTGATGTGCCATCCAGGAGGAGTTGGACTACCTGTGCGGCCTCTGTGGGTCCAGGTATGACCTCATGCTGCCAGCAGTGACACTGACCGTAGCCAAACGCAAAACTAGCAGGGGGGGCATTCAGAAAAGATGAGGAGGGAAAAAATATCAGTGGCCTCCACCTGTAAAAGTGTTCCTGTTTTGGGGGTTGTCTCATTGTTGCCCCTCTAGTGCACCTGTTGTTAATGTAATTAACACCAAAGCAGTTGGAACTAATTAACAACCCCCTCTGCTACTTTCCTGACCACATCAATATCCCAGAAGTTTAACTGATGAAACTATACTCTGATTAAAAGGTTTTCTTTTAATTTTTTGAGCAGTGTATACAGAAACAGCAATGCACATTCATCAAACAATCCAGTGCATTTTAAACATATATCTTTTTGCATTTAAAATAATATTTATTCATTGGTATTTCCTATGTATCAGAAACACTTTCTTATGGCTAGAAATGTTTTAGGTCAAAATGAAAGGGATAATGATTCAGGTAGAAGTACACGACAAGGGGCCAAGAGAGTGGGAGGAAGGATTTAATAAAAACAGAGAAGTTTCAGAAGAAAGCAGGGACTATAAATCTGCCTCTTCCTCTCCCTAATAAATCCTGAGTGATCAGTGGTAAAGGAAGTGATCTGGACTCTTTACTGTGCACTTTTTAGGACCACTGAATCAGAAAGTGCTGAGCTGGTGCTGATCTAGATGTGGCATTTCTACATTTCCAGCGAGTGCTGGTTGCTGAGCGGAGCAGGATGGCTGCTTGGCTGGATTACAGACTGACTGATGGATCAAGTGGGTAATTAGATGCCTCCCTGAGGTTTATCTCCCAGGCAAATTTAAAGCTCGACCTTACTAAAGAAATACATTCAAACTGTACAAAAGGAAACTCTGTTAAACTGGTACACTGACTGTGGTTCATTCACTTTCTAATATTACAAAAGCAAGCAAAAATATCTGCAGATAACGCCTCAAATCAAAATTATGTATATTTTAAGTATTGAGGATAACCAATAAAAGCAGTAAAAACAGGTGAACCCTTCATTCTAACTGACTCAGCAATTATGAACAGGCTTAGTAAAGACCAGCTGCTTCCTCATGCTAATTTTGTTAATGTTTTACATTTCTGTTACATTTTACTTGAGAATACAGTTTAGCTTTGTTGGACTATTTAAAAAAAAGGGTTTAAAATTGTTGCTGAGTGTGCAACTGTGCCTAAAATGTTTCCACAACAGGAAAACACTTCAAAAATGCCCATCTCCAGATTTAACAGCACTAGCTTGAAAATATATATCATTTTATACAAAGCTGTTTGTTAGTCAACAGAAAATGGAAAAAATGTCCCAAAAGTTAGAGAATGAGTCCCGTCTCAACCAATCTTGTGCTTTATTTGCAAAAACAGCACGTGTAACAGATATGTTGAGAACACCCAGTGTGTGCGTGCTGCTTGGCACATGAAGGATGTAGATTGTGTGTCATTGTGTTCAGAGTGCCCTCACACAGAGAGAAAAAATGAACCACAATCAGCGGTTAATTGAACGCATGTAAACAAAAACACATGATAAGTGCAGGCTGGATATCAAAACAAATATCACACCAGGACATTTAATTAACCCTTTTCTCCACTCAATTAACATTCAGTGTGCATCCGTGTGATTTGGCTGCAGATGTAAAATGAGTTTAAAAGATAATGAACAGCGAAATGCACTAAACCTGATGTTTTTATATATATATAGTCTTCATCTGTATGTGCTGCCACAGTAAACATGACATAACAGCGTTGATCTCATACAATAATATTTGTAGCACTGGAGACAGTGTTTCTCTGATTTTCCCATTTCCATTCGATGCTCCTATGGCTCCTTTGGAAAAAAAATAAAAATAAATCGAGCCTTTGCAGCTCAAGAGGCTGCTTTACATGAACACACATGCACACACACAGAGAACCAAAACAAGCTAAATCTATTAAAACCAAATATCCCAAAAGCTCCACATTTCTTTTCCCTGTCGTTCTCTTCCTCTCTCCCTCTCTCTCTCTCTCATGCAGCCGGCTTATCTCTTGCCCAGCGGAGACAGAGAAGATGAGATCAATTTTCAGGATCAGACCTTGATTAAATATCGACAAGGCCCGGCTCTCCCTCAGAAAGCAACTCTTTGATCGTAAGATGAAAAGCTTTCAAAGTACCCATCATTGTCTCCAATCAAACTTATTAAAGTTCAGCATGCATACTGCCGAGCCCTAAAGCACACAAAGGTCTAAAATTACACCCCTTTGTAATGTAATTGTAGGCATTCAATACATTTTCAATGTTTTCAGACTCCTTGAAGCAAAACATGATTGCGGATAGTAAAAAGAAAACTTATCTCTCCATTATCTGGCTATTCAAGTGTTTTCTTTTTCGTTTTTTTTCTCCAGCTTGAATATTGATGCTTGAAATTAGACTTCAATTGTCTGCTGTCTATGACTGAATGTCTTTTAAAGCCTCTTAAAAGAAGAAAAGTCTACAAAGTTTCACTAAACCCAAAATCTCTGGAAACTTTTCTTGAGCCAGTGAAGATGTCGGGATAAGGACAAAGAGTGACGTTGGAGCTTTTTTTTTTTTCTCTCCAGTTCAATATTTTAACTCTCAGTTTAGTGTTTTGTCTTTTCTTCGGGGCAGCTTTATACACATTTGGTATTCATGTGCTTGTGGAAATGTCTAGCAAGGTCTTTAGCAAGAACTCTATAATGCAGTTAAGCAGAACCACAAAGAACCGAAACATTCAGGGTACGTTTAGCCACATTTCTGACAGCCTGTTATGATATTAAACCCTTGAAACTGTCATTTAAATAATGCTTACATAGGTAAGAAATTAGTAAGCAGTGATAGAAACAAAGAAACAACATGATAACATCTCAACTGATACATTTGTTTCAAAATTTCTCTCTCAAAAACAGTTGCATGTGCAGGTTCCAACAGACAAGACATTCCACAGGTCCTGTTTCATTATTCATAACTTCACCAATTTCTGTCTGTTGGCTGTTTATGCTGTTGTCAGCTGCACCGACTCAGAAAATCTGCGAATGTCAAGTGATCTGTTGTAGCACCCTTAACTCGTCTGGGCTTCAGTTAAGTGTGGGTCACTCTCCCTGTAAAGACACCAGCTGAAGTACTGCTGTCAAAGTGGCCAATTACTGTTAAGACACGGCTCCTTTAGTGTAAACAAAAACAGAAATTGCTGCTTAACAGAGCTGAATTTGAACCCTATCATCAGCCACACCCACTACACAAAGGGCTGCAAAGTATGAATGTATTCATGATCTGAACACGTCTCTAAAAAATAAACATTGTCTCCTTTCCAGTACAAAACACCAGTGACACACAACATGGCTTTAGGGAGAGACTGTCCCCAAGCACAGTTTTTGATTGTGTGTCATTATTCTTAGAGGGCATAATTTTATAAAGTTTATTTTCAGTGTCAAACTGATGAGTGTCTCTAAATGTCAACCCAAAACTGGACACTGGATTATTGGAAAAACATTGTATCCATCAAAACCACGATTCTCATGCTCTCTGTCATTTCTGTTGCAAAAAACTTATTTTATTGTTATATTAACTGGTATTTAAGGGCAGTAAAAATACATAAATATGTGAATTAATAAAAATAATACACAGCTTAATGTCTTTAATGTACATTTATCTGTAAATGTTTAACTGCCGAGCACAGCAGACTGAAGCAGCGTGGAAGCTTCAGAGGATCTACAGCACCCTGATGAGCACAAACGTTCAAAATTCACAAAGTAAAAATAAAGGGCAGCTAAACTACTTCTAGCTCCAAGTCACCACAACACACACACACACACACACACACACACACACACACACACACACACACAGAGCCAAAGGGAGCAGAGGGGCCCAGGGAGACAGATTGTCTTTTAATTGGTTGAAAACTGCAGAGCTGTGAGAAGGGCTGAAGGGGAGGACACACACACACACACACACACACACACACACACACACACACACACACACACACACACACACACAGAGAAACCACAAAATGTCCTCTGTGATAGTGAAGAGACGTAGCCAGTCCCTGCTGACTGACTGGTATAATGAGCTGAACTCAGGCCAAAACTTTGTGTGTGTGTGTTTGTGTGTGTTTGTGTATCTGTTTGTGCTGAATGTGGGTGTGGTAACCTGCTGACAGAATGATGGTTCAGAGATTGAGGGTCAAGAGAGTGTGAACTGTGTGTTTGTGGAGGCTTTGCTGAATGTTTCTGTGCTTATCAGCCACATCTAAGATGCAATTTAATATTTAAAAACTAATAAACAAAATCTCCCAGTACTGGGAGTGGCTGTGAGCTACGTAGCACAATTAAAGTTTTACCAATGAGTTCTGCTGTATAAAAGTCTCAGATGTGTGTTTACCTCTTAATGGTACGCAGCAGAGTGGATCTGGCCTCATTGTGAAAGGTGATGATGATGGAGGTTGAAGGAAGGTCCGAGTCGTAGTGAAGAGTAGTGCACCTACAGAAAGAGAGAAGCATTACTGAATGTAAGCAATGCACCGAATCAGGGAAAAGCATGTCAAGTTGTAAAATGATTAATTGAAAGAAAGATAAAAATTAACTGTTTTGAAGTTAAAGTCCAGTAAATGTTAAATGAGCTAGAATTCGTCCAACTAAACGACCATAAACTGTCAGCTGAGCTCACTGTCAGTTCCCAAAGTGCGGCGGGTTGACTTTCCAACTTGACTTTTCTCAAGTTGGGTCAAAATCAAAGGCTGTCCAATCATGATGAAACAAATTTGGCTGGGGACAGGAGGATTTGGGTTGGTCCACTGATGGCTCAGCTCGTGTCCATCTAATGTTTAATTGGCAAACGACCTCCATACTAGTTCCTCCCGTCATGCTGTGTCTGACTGTATTAGTGTCACGTCTGTTGTCACTGCACGTCTGCTCTGTCCTGTGGGTGCTGCTGTTCTCCCTGCCTCTGGTGTTCCATATATCCAAATAGAAAAAAACCCATGCTACCAAATATAAAATTACTAACAATGGAAATGACAATCTTCTTTTGACTATAGTAATCAAACAAACAAACAAAAAAACCCACTTGAAATATTTCACCTCACACCTGCCCTCCAACCGTACTGGTCTTTTCTGCAGACCAATATCTACCTACCTTTTAAAAGTCCTGAAAAAATACGTAATTATGAATTTCCTCAGAGTTCTGAAAGGTCTACGTGGACTAACTGGCACAAATTGCAACCGCAAACATTAAAACAACAAATAAATAAACTATTCCTTTTTTATATATAAAACCACATGCCACGAGAAGCCACGGGTAGAAGTGCTCTTTTTGGAAACACTCATATTTCAGGGCCTGCAGAAACGACTGGTACTGTTGTTTGGATTGGAGGACATGTTACCACTCACACCATGTGACCGTAATGACCCACACCTTGATTCACACATTGCCTCATGTGACCCTCGTGCATTAGACAGAGTGTGTTTCAGTGATTAATATGAGATTATTTCCTATTCCTGGAATTACTTTATTTTAAAAGATACCGGAGTGCTATTGTCTTCAGCTGTATACTATAACACATACGTGTAAGCACAACCACACACACATACAGTAACCAAGTGATCAGACCAGACATGCTGAAAATGAATTATAGATGATCACCACTATGCTCATTAAAATATATTGAAAAGCAGTGTGTGTGTGTGTTTGATTGCAGTGCCTTTGCTGGGTCAGCAGCCTTTTCTTCTAAAAGAGCAGAAGCATGTACACACACACGCGCGCGCACACACACGTACAGACGCACTGTATAATGAGAAGACTGGCCTTTACCTATCAGATTGATGGATTGGTGACATTTTCCAACAGAAACAGTCTGCTTGGTCTGTTCTGGCCTTTATTTTTAAGAAGCTCACCTTTCTCAAACGTGTGTGTGTGTGTGTGTGTGTGTGTGTGTGTGTGTGTGTGTGTGTGTGTGTGTGTGTGTGTGTGTGTGTGTGTACCTAAACACACTGCACCATTAACCAGCCGAACATGAGCTTTTCTGCAGCTCACCTAATCTACTTCTGTAATGTGTTTCATTATTTGTTTGCAGAAGGCGACGAGGTCAGAATATTCAATTAAAAATTCTACACATAGGCAAGAAAAATGTGATTGGTTTTACCCATTTCCTTTGATCTAAAAAAAAAAGTTCCCTGTGTTACACTGTTACAAGAGGATCAATACAAAATGTGAAATATAGAAGGCATTATTTATAAGAATGTGGCAGATCAAATACTAGGCCTTTGACATACAGTTTTGTATTTAATAAGTGAAAAGCATGCTCTACTGGGGTGAGATCAGATGACTGACTTGGCCACTGAAGAAATCCTGTTTCTCTGCCATGAGAAACTCTTGGGTTGCTTTTGTAGTTTGCTTTGGGCCGTTATTCATTTGAACTGTGAAGCGCTGTCTGATCAGTTTTGCAGGGAGCCCTCTCCAGCTTACAATTCATCCTGCATGCATCACCAATAAACACTAGTGTCCCAGCTCCACTGGCAGTCACATATGCCCATGCCATAATGTTTGACCGATGATGTGGTATGCTTCAGATCATGAACCACTTCTCTCCTTCTCCATTCTTCTCTTTTCCCATCATTCGGGTTCAAGTTAATCTCAGTTTCATCTGTCCAAAGAATTTTTTTCCCCTTCGAGCTGTTCAGGCTGTTGGATGTTTTCTGGCAAAGTCTGCAAGCCAAGTTGCAGAGTAGTGGTAGTTAACCACTATCTTGACAATGAAACAGTTACCTTCTTGTGAGTGTTCTTGATTTTTTTTAGATGTTCTAAAGTTGCTTTTCTTAACCATGGAAATAATTATGCCGTCATTCACTTTAGTTGTCTTCAGCAGTCTTCCAGGATGTTGCTGAGTTGATCAGAGGATTTTTCCTTTTTAAGAATGTACCAGATTATTGATTTACTCACTCCTAAAGTTTTTATTTTTCAGTCTAATAACAGCCTGTCTGTGTGGATTCTCAGTCATCCAGGTCACAGTCGTCTCTGGAGCTTGAAANTCTTTAAGTTTCTTGGAAGATGTTTGGATGAGAGGTGAAACATCTTCAAGAAACTTAACGAAGTCCAGTCGCCTTTTTTCAAGCTCCAGAGACTAACAACAGCCTCCTTCACTTGCACTGACATCTCGCTGAGCCTAATATTGAGTGTTCCAGCGAACGGCTAAAAAATACAAATATGTCTTCTTCATTTGTCAGAAATAACAAGGAAACAGGTCTCATCTGGAAACTGCTTGTTAGTCCACTGCCAGTGTACTTTTGAGCCTCTGAAAATGGGGGACTATGTATGAAAATGGCTGTAATTCCTAAACAGTTAATGCAAATTTGAATTAAAGTTAACTGTTTAATGCCACCGCCTCCTTAATACTGCTGCACATCGTAATTGTTTGATTTCAAATCCACTGTGGCGTACAGAGGAAAAACAACAAAGTTGTCTCTTTGTCCAAATAATTATGGACCTAACCGTACGCAAAGAGAATGTAATTTAAAATATTAAAACTTACAACAAAATCTGAACAGAAATGACTGATTTACTGTTTGTAGGTAAGCAAAAGTCTCACTAAGTGCAGCTCCGTTTGATCAGAAAAGTGCTTTTTGGTTCACTTTATCTGATCACTTTAAAGGCGACGCGATTCATTTTGTAACACTGAGTTAAATTTATGAGTGTTGCAGCAGTTCACAACTATCTCCAAGCATGTTCATATCATGGTGCTTAAAAAAACCAAGACCCAACATATTTCCCAAGAAGAAGGATCAGTGAGCTCCTCCCTGTTGTTGCCAAATTTTATAGTTTAAAAGATAAGATACATATATTTTTGACAGAAAAATCTAAGGCAAAAAGACTTATCTACTTTCCAGACATCTAAAAAAAGAAGATACCAAAAACATGTTGACTTTAAAAGTCTCTGAAGTTTACCTACATTCATGGCTCAGATAACAGTGCCTATGGATTCATCCACTAAACATAAACTCAGAAACATTGTTTCCAATCTTGGAAGACAACCAAGGTTGAGTCAGCCGGGTCATGTGTAATTATTTCGCAACACATTCAACAACAACTAATATCAAATCAGCCGAGTTTTTGTACCAGCAGATCTTCTGTGCCACATTTCCAGGATTTTGTGGGTTCAACTCGGTGTGCATCATCTGAGTGTCCTTGAGCTAAACATCGAACCTCCTCTTGAGATCTGCTGCGGGTTAGAACACAAGCGCAACTTCTAATTTGTTGTATTAACAGGTCGGCACGCAGCATCAGTCAGTGCGCACGAGCACCCGGCTGTGAAATAATACCATCAGCACCTCATTAACTCGCAATTTGATTTCTCTTTTCTTTTTTCCTCTCCCTCTTTTGTTTTTTTTTTTTTTTTTTNGGTGTTTGGAGGCACAGAGATGAAGTAGGAAAACAATATTTCCAAAGCAGATTTCAGAAGGTAAACAGTCTTTTTTTGGTTTCCCTTTTCTCTCATGATACCTGTTTGGGTTGTTTGTTTTTAGGGTTTTGAGCTCCTTTGAGTTTTTTGTATTATCAGGTGTTTTCTGGTTGTTTTCATTGTAGTTCTATGACCTTGTTGAGATTCTGATCTTCTTTTTACTCTCTAGGATCCTTAGATTCAATGAGGACTAACGGTAAGTTCTAGTTAATGTTACTGTTTATCGAGAGTTATTCATATTCTTGTGTTTTCCTTCTATTTACGGGTTTTTAATTCTAGCCTCCCAAGTGGCCCACAGATAAGACACAGGGGGCCACTTGGGAGGCTAGAATAAAAACCCAAAAATAGAAGACGAACCTGAACCTGAACAGAGACGAGTAAGTCTCTGTTCAGGTTCATTTTCTTGGTATTCCCTGTTTTACTGTTGGTTTCCATTCTGTCTTGCTTTTAGTGTCCTGTGTGGTGAACGTGTATCTAGTCCTCACTTCCCCATCTCCACTGTCGAAGTGTTTAACCTCCTTGTGTCTTCTTGGATTCACTTTGTTTGTCTGCTGTAGCTTTTTGGAATTTTTAACTCTTTTTCTTCATAGCACAAACTTTACACTTACTGTTGTTTCCTGCCTTTTTTTCATCTATATAAACCATATTAAAATTGATTTCCTCACAGAGATGAAAGATTATGATCAGCAGCCCCACAATTGGACTTTGCTCTTAAATGTGATGAAAGATGGTGATCACCTAAGTTGGTTTAGGGATGAAAACACGTTCCTCCCCAGGTGTGTTGCAGGAGAGGTCATAAGATGTGCTACTGAGACATGTATGTATTACCAGCTCGGGTCCTCTACCAGAGGCCTGGGAGCGTGAGGGTCCTGCGCAGTATCTTAGCTGTTCCCAGTATTGCGCTCTTCTGAACAGAGATCTCGGATGTCGTTCCAGGGATCTGCTGGAGCCACTCTCCCAGTTTGGGGGTCACTGCCCCGAGTGTTCAGATTACCACAGGGACCACTGTTAGCTTCACCTTCCACATCCTCCCTAGCTCTTCTCTGAGCCCTTGGTATTTATTGAGCTTCTTGTGTTCTTGCTTCCTGATGTTGCCAACACTCTGTATTGATATGTCTATCTATGGCCTTCTTCCTCTGCTTGTCCACCAATACTATATCCAGTTGGTTAGCCATCACCAGTTTGTCCGTCTGTATCTGGAAGTCCCACAGGATCTTAGCTCGGTCACTCTCCCATTTTGGCCTCAGCACTTCCAGGTCATACTCGGCACAGATGTTCCTGTATACTATGCCAGCAACTTGGTTATAGCGTTCCATGTATGCCCTGCCTACTAGCATCTTGCACCCTGCTGTTATTGTCTCAGGGATATGCCAGGATTAGTGCCTCTGTGCTGTCTGTCAGTCCAGCCTTGTCCAGCCATTGGCAGGATTTCTCTATATCAGCCACTTCTTCTATGTGCCGGTGATACATGCCGTGCAGAGGCCTGTCCATCCACGATGGCACACAAATGGCATATTATAAAACAGATGACTGGAGAAAGGCACTTTACAGGGTTCCACATTATGTATATTGTCCACATCACATTGATGTGTGTAGATGAGTGTGCATACTTCATGCTCCACAAACCCCTTTATAACAGGTAAAATAGGCTACATGGAGTCCCTGACTTCACAGTGGAGTACTATTTTATGCTACTGCTGCTGTAGTTTAGTAGTAGACACTTGACACATTTGCATGTTGTCAAACTTTACATGAAATGCAAGGAAGTGAATGTGACTTTTGATATGTGGGTAAATTTGGGATACGCATACATACACATACTGTATGCACGCACACACACACACACACACACACACACATCATTGCAATCATTGTTTCTTTGAATTCAGATTTTTTTCTGTATTTTTTGCTTCTTTTCTTCCTTCTTCCTTTACTCTTTCCTTTTCCATTGTCTGTTCCTTTCCCTGGGTGAGAGCAGGAATATGCATGATATATATTTGTCATATCATATCCCATCATGCCCCTCTCTGCCTCCTCCATCCCCCTATCTCCCTGTCTCCATCTCTGGTTTTTGCTGCAGTTGATTTATTCAGCAGCTCTACCAGAGAGGAACGATAAGAAGATAAAGACGAGCCGCTTCTGTGTGAGAGTCTGCGTGTGTGTGTGTGTGTGTGTGTGTGTGTGTGTGTGTGTGTGTGTGTGTGTGTGTGTGTGTGTTTGTTTGAGAGAGAGAGACTGAATGAAAAATGATTGAGGTCGAGAGACAGTGACAGACATTCAGAGAGAGAGAGAGACAGAGATGTACAGATAAAAGTTGTGCTGACAGTTGACTGATGTTAGAGTTGATATGAACAAGCTTTTATACTCCCAAAGCGTGTGTGTGTGTCTGTGTGTGCGTGTGTATTAGTGTGTGTGTTAACTCCCTGTTGCGTCAAAGCTAAAGAGAACACACACAAACAGAGAAGGAAACAGGGGAATGCGGAAAAAAAGATGGAGAAGAGGGAACAGAGATACAAACTAGGTGTGAGAGAAGAGGAGACGAGGAAAAAAGGACGTGAGATGCTGTGATAACAAAGTAAGGAGCGAAGAGTGAAGGGGATGCAAAGTGACAAAAAAATGAATCTATGATATAATACAGAGAGGGATGATTAAAGGAAAGGAGAGCAGGAAGTGTACTGTAAGTTAAAAAGGAATAAAAGAGAGCAAAGAAAGGCAGAAATGTCCATGCTGTAAAAATAAGGAAACAGATATCAGAGGGAAAATAGATGAGACTGAAAAGATGGAAGCAGAAGAAAAATAAGGCTACAAGAAAGAAAAAGAAACTAAGAAGTGATCAGAAGTGATTCTCAATTAACGTCTTGGGTATTATTAACATAAATCACAAGAAAATCTGTTCATCCACTGGAGATAAAAAATAAGAAACAAACACAAATGCAAAAAAGGCAGAAACGTTTTCATTTATCAGCCAAAAACACTAAACTGGACCTTTAACATCTCCCAGTGTACTCCCTCCATAAAGCCCATTCTGAAGCTGCATCGCTCTGTTCTGCTCACAGTTTGTTAACAGGAAAGTGATGAAGAGGAAAGGAGACGAAGACCCAGAGGAAACACAAACACGCAAAGAGAGAGAGAGATAAGAAAAAGAGGGAAAATAGGTGGAAAGAAGAGGAGAGGAAATAAAAAAAATGATAGCATATGAGAAATGTGTTTAGTGAATATTTCTGCTCAGATGGTGGGAAAATAATTTATATTTGATGAGGAGCGGCTGCTGTTTGTGTGTTTGTGGTTGTGAAAGTGTACGCTGGCTCATCAAAGTTCATCTGGAGGTGAGATAAATGCATGAAAGGGGAGGTCAAAACCAGCGCGCGCACACACACACACACACACACACACACACACACACACACACACACACACACACACACACACACACACACACAGAGTCCCTCTCTGCAGGCGGTGGCGGCCGACCTGTCAAAATGTGTGTTCGTGCTGCAAAATACTAATGGGCCCTGATGTAGCCCTGA
Source organism: Australoheros facetus (assembly GCA_030220045.1). Lineage (NCBI taxonomy): Eukaryota > Metazoa > Chordata > Actinopteri > Cichliformes > Cichlidae > Australoheros > Australoheros facetus. The sequence continues at coordinate 13,306 of JASGAU010343621.1, forward strand.
GATACTGTCAGACCTGCTCTCACACACACACACTCACTCACACACATACCTGCTTGCAGCCTCCGATTAACACCTCCAACACTTTTCTCTCCCTCTGTCCTTCACTTGCTCTGCCTCTCAGCCGTTTTCTGTGCCCCCCTCCCCCAGTGCTCTGCCCATCTCTGCTCTTGTTTTCTCTGTCCAGCTATGTCTCCCTCCTGGCAGAAAACTCACCAACACAAAGAAATAAAGACTTTGCAATCGAGAGGAGATTGTTTTGGGACTGAATTCTGTCACATGCTGGTAAATGGTTTCTCCTCTCAATGGAACACGTTGGTCACTGAGCTGGATCCTGCAGCACAAACACTGAACAGCTGGTTTATAATTACTTGCATAAATGATTCATACATAACTCTCTTCTGTGTCTTTTCAGAATGCATATCAGTACAAAATATGACAGCTGAGTAAACTATACTGCTTAAAAAAAAAAAAAGTAAGGGAATGCATGATGAGAGCAGGTGCACACTAAGACTCTGGAGGTGCTGCCTGCAGCATCATCTGTGAAGAGAACAGGGTGCCAGTGGTGAAGCCACTTTGGGTCACCAGTGCATGGTGCTGGTTTTTAGGCGAGGTCACTCCCTTTCTAGATCCCACAAAGATCAGGTGTAGCGAGTTTGCTGTACACCGTTGGTGGACTTGATTTCTAAAAATCAAGTCCACCAAGACAGACACCAAGACAGTCAGAAAGCAGAGGCAAAATATTGGAAAGCCTGAAGTATAAAAGTGCTCATGGTGGAGAAAATATGACCTGCCAAGATGTGTGGATGCCCTGGTTCACCTTGGTAAGTCAACACACTAAACGATGCTGCAGCTCACATCCGAGTCACCTCAAGTGTTCTGCTGTCATTCAGGAAACAGTCTCATCAAAGTTTACACAGCGATCTGTCCTCCTGCTTCCCAGCATCATTAATGGGGTGTGTGACTGTTACCATTATCACATGATGCGTTTCTATCATTTATTTTGGTATTCAATTTGGTTTGTTAATTGGATTCATTGTGAACTGAGTTCATTGTGTTGATGATTGGTTTTTCATTTACTTCTTCTGTGGCTCACCCGTGTTTTGTGGGATCAGCTGTTAATTTGTGTTAGTAAAGATGGTTCTGCATGATTAGGTCCTGAGCAGTGAGTAAAAAGGATATGAGAGCAGGGGGGAGAGTAACATTTAAGTTATGTATCATCAGGAACCAGTATTATCTTCATTTATATTCTGGTTATTTGAGTTTTGCCCACCCTTTCCCTCCCTGTGCAAATGGTAGGACCCTCTAGTTTTACCTCTGTACCCCACCGCAGTGGATTATGACTCAACTGATCACGATGTGTTTCAAGTTCAGACTCTCGGCTTTATTTCAAAGGATTTAACAAAAGTTCAGCACAAACTGTTCAGGAATTACAGCCATTTTTATACACAGTCCCCCATTTCCAAAGGCACAGAAGTAATTGGACAATTGACCGAAGAACAGTTATATGGTCAGGTGAGGTCTGTTCTCTCATGAATCCATGATGAATTAAGAAAAGAAGTTGACTCCACGTGTTGAATTTGTATTCAGTAGCTGTTCGTTAGGCTGAAAAACCCCAAATAAAGCTATAACAGAGAAAGCAAAAATGCTGAGTGGCCAAATCATCAATCAGGTACATTTTTTAAAAAGGAGGAAGGTACCGGGCAACTCTGAGGCAACACAGGAAGGCCTGGAAGACCACAGACGGGAACTAAAGTGTGATAAGCAAAAGATCCTGTCAAATATGTTTATCAGTACGGAAGCTTGTTTCCATAACTAAAAAATAAAAAAATAAAAAATCATCAGTAACTTTGAGTTAATAAGTCAAAATTGTGAGAAAACAACTAAAAAAACCCTCAAAATTCAGAGTTACAGATGGCATGTTTTTTGTTTTGTTTTTTTAGTGGCAGAAACAAGCTTCTATATATCAGTTATTAAATACAAAACTAAATTAAAAAAGACCCACAAACAATCAGCAACTGAAGGGGGCTGCAGTGAAGGCCTAGTAGAACATCTCTATGGAGGAAATGTAGCATTTGGTGACGTTGATGGGTTTGAAACTTCAGGCAGAGCTGAAATCTATGCTTCAGTCACAGCTCGATTGTCTGATTTGAAATCCACTGCGTGGTGCACAAAGGCAAAAGGTGTAAGGAGAGGACAGAGACGGTGATTTGGTTTCCCTCCGTTGGCTTGAATTCCCTGAGACTGTTTTATTTAGTTTCATAAAGGTTTTGTTAATAAATCATGTACCTTATTGCCACCTTCTCCTAAGGCCTGTTTTTGTAACAGCCCTTTACAACCTTCTGGGTTCAAACAACAACAACTGTCGCTTGTACTTGGTCTCAGCATTACACCCTTCCTGTTAAAAGAGGAATTCTTGCTCCTTATTATCACAATTAGATCCCTCTCTAATACTACAGTCTTAGTATCAGAGCCTGTGGGTCTTAACCTTACAGCATAAGGTGCCTTGAGATGACTGCTACTGGCATCATACAGTACAGTACAAAAGTCTTGAGCCCTGGGAAATGAAAATTAGGTGCAGTGATTTCCTGAAAAATACAAATACACATGGAAATGCAATCTATAAGGCAAAAGAGATGGAAGCGTGTGTGTGTGTAAGTGTGTATATGTGTGCAGATGGAAATTAGCTGAGAGCTCTGGTACAGAGCATCTTTTAATTCTATGTGATTAATGCTTTTTGTACATGATCTCTGAAAGAAATCAACTTTGTCATTTCTTTAAGCAGCCTTCAGGAAAAGTTCTCCGGGCTTCTTGAAGGACGTTCAAAGCTCTTCTTTGGATGTTGGCTGCCTTTGGTTCCATTCTCTATGCCACACTGCTTCAATAATGTTGAGGCCCATAACACCTGTTGCCCCCAATTTTCAGCCCAGTTTTTTGCATAAATTGACATACCTCATAGATTCAGCTCAAGAAATGGGAACAAATTATGTGTTTTTGCAACAGGCTGCTCGTAACCAAGCGCCTAAAGCTATCATTGGTGCTTTGCTAACGTATCTATTATGTGTAGACACAACATGGGCTCATCCCTTAAGTTCGGTACTTTTTTATTATGTGCCTTAAAAAAAAGTCCTCTGGAAATGGCCAGGTTCAAGAACTGGACTGAGAACCTGGAGAACTGTTGCTCACGACCACATTAAAAAGTCTGGGTCTTTTGCACAGTTCTGTATAAATAAAACAGAAACAAATTTATCAAATATTAGTTTTAACTCAAGATGAGAGACTCATCTAATTACTTCACTTGAGACACAAAAGCAAAACAGTGAAATCGCCTAAAACTAAACTCGCACTTGCCCCCAAGCACTACTGTACATCCTCAGGACTCTGTTCCTGCTGTTTGCTTTTAATTGTCTAAACTTCCTGTGCTCCTCTGTGCATCTGCAAACATACGGCAATCATAAACCTCTTTTGCAACAGTGGAAAGTGCTCAGCGTATGCAAACAGAGTTCACTGAAAAGTTACCTTTTGTTATAAAAAAAAAAAAAAATGTGCGATTCTCAGGAATAAATGTGGGAATTATAAGTATAATATCATTCTGCTTTTACGTGGGCGGCATGATATGGAACAATGTCAGTTTAATCTGAGCAAAGGAGCAGCACGCCTGCTGGAGGAAGATATTTTGGTAAGCTTTTCACCTCTGGCCTTTCCTTTTTTTTCTTCTCTATCCACTATCTCTGTCTCACTTCTATTCAGGTGTTCACAGAGGAGAAGATGGCCTAGTTTTGGCTGGTTAGGCAACAGCCATTTACATATTTATACACACCGACGGTGAATGAGGGAGCAGGGGATTTCATTTCTCCTGAATGAGAGGAAGAGAAGAAAAGAGGGAAGAAACAGCAAGGGACAGTTGATAATACTTCATTTCTCCTTTTACTGGAAAATTCCATTAGGAAAATTTCCGAGTCAATGACTCCAATGAATGAATAGCTCAAATGAATAGTTTCTGTGGATTCAACTATTTTAATTGAGGCAGGTTCAATCCTTGAAAGGCATTTAGGGGAGGTGTGGACTTTGCAGAAGATTAAAAAATGGCCAGGCAATGGCCTCATCTTCATTTATGTCTGCTACCAAATTTCAGATTTTAGTCATTTGTGGTTTTTAAATGCAAAAACTCAGGTTAACACAAAAACTCTTAAACACAAAGGTAGATCCACAGAAACACATCGAGGAAGAAACTATGACTCACGTTGCACATTTCAATTGACGAAAAATTATATTTACACTATAAATCTATAATTATACATAATCGGGGTCGTCTAATGTTTGGTTGGTAAATGTTTCATTTCTAAACATTGTATTTGTAAAACTGTGGAGCTGCAGAGGAACAACTTGCACCTACTGCTGTACAGATGCTGTTAATAATAAGAGAGACAATAATTTCCGACTTCTGGCGTGAAGAAAAAGTAACAAAGGTTATGCTGCTGGAAGAGTTACAAATCATCAAATCAAAAACATTTAAAATATGTATTTTTAAAAATGCCTTGATACATTTCACCAGCAGTGGAACAGTGGGGAGTGGGGGTGGTCGACATAGACGGTGTAAAAAAAAGAGGACATAGCTACTGTGACATCATCCATTCATCCCTTGGTTTCTGAAGTCCCGTTTTGAAGCCTCGAGGTTATCATCTTGGTTTAAAAAAACAAAACAGACGTTGATGGGGAAAGGTGGGTCTGACTCTGAAACCGCTTCCTCATTGGCTAACGAGTTGTCAGTCACAAGTCATTAGCCAATAAGCACAACATGGATAATCGTCCATTTTGACTGAGCCCATAAACCAGGGATCTTCAAATCCAGGCCTCAAGGTCCGGTGTCCTGCAACTTTTAGATGTGTCTCTGCTTCAACACACCTGAGTCAAATATAGAAGTCATTAGCAGGACTCTGGAGAGCTTGACTGCATACTGAGGAGGTAATTCAGCCA
>JASGAU010343623.1:0-29741 GCA_030220045.1 Australoheros facetus
TGTGATAAAGCGCGGGCTGAGGATCTTGGGAAAATGTAAAGAGCTATTTTTTGACTACCACGACACCCCCACTAATGGTTTCTGTATGGGCAGAGGAAGTGGTTCATGACAAGTGAAAGAAAGGCCAGGCAATGGTGTGAAAAATGTTTGCGTGTTAAGCCCCCACTTGTGCTCAGAAAGGAGCTGTACCTAGCCTATTTGTCTTCACCCTGAACTAGCCCCCCTGAAGTATATGTGAAGCAGCTGTCAAATAAAGTTGACAGATTTGCATCCTGCTTACCTGAGCAATGAGTAGGGCTCTCCGTCTCTTTCGTTGTGTTATATCTACCTCTCTCAGGGGACCAATAAAAAGCCACAGACTGATGCATTCAGCTCCTGTCCAGGCACAAATGTAGACTTTATACACAGATATCTTGTCTGACGCTTCTCAGTCAACCAAAAAAAGCCTCTGACCACTTCCTGCACACACTGTCCCAACAGCTACACTTTGCCTCCAATATGTTTACTGGAGCACAGCACATTTGTCAAAGGTTACATATATTGAACTCTGAGAGAGTTTATCTTCCTGCACATTCTTGTGCACACTCTGTCACAGAAAGACAGAAACAGAGAGTGCTGAGCTGGCCACACATGTGATGCTCTGATGTGTCGAAAGAGAAACAGAGGGAGATTATAAATCGACATGTCAGTAGTAGTGGATACTCGCCCCCACACACCTATCATCGCATAGTGGCTCAGTTGCCCAGAGGCTTTTGTTGTCATGGTGATAACCAAATTGTGGCCTTCACTGCTAAATGATACTCAGACACATGTCTCAGCATAACGATCAGCTAAGATATTCTTTAAGATTAAGATAGTGTTTATTTGTCACATGCGCAGTTATACACAGTACAATGCACAGTGAAATGTATTTTGTACCTGCAACATATATACACACACGTATAAATAAGAAGAATAAAAATAAAAATAAGTCATTCACGCTATACACTATATACTATACACACTTGGAGGGTAAACTGGTGTTGATATATAATTGTGAAGCTAATTATGCATGACTTTTGCTCAAACATACACCATCAGCCTTCCTTTGAATGTTAGAGTCTGTTGATTCAATTAGGCTTTTAATAGCAAAGCAGTAAAACATACTGAGCTCAACTGCTCATCAGCAAGAAATATGGAACCTAAGCAGCTATTTCATGTGAATTAATGTAAAAAAAAGGAGGTATAAATGTAATCATGTGGTGAGCAGTCCCCATAATAAGTACATGAAATAGGAAAGCCCCAATGACTGCAACAAACGTGATCATAGCATTTCAGATAATTATCACTACTGTCAGAAAATTATTATTATGCACTATTGTTCAACACATGGATCTATCTAACTAACAGAGAGAAATGCCAACCAGGAAAACTGCTTATATTTTTATCATTCAAATCATATCATGTGTCAGTTATCATTATCATTTAAATCAAATTCTTAAAAAAAAAAGACTGCAAAGACCCAATATTTATGGTATTTGAAGATGCCACTCAAAAAAATGAAAGGATCACTGAAAACGCATCATTGTTCAATGGGGGAAAAAAATCATGCTGGTATCTATACTGACATGGACTGGGTGTGTTAGGAATGAAAGGATGCCACATTGTTTGATGGAAATGAAAAAAATCAACCTATAGAGGGTTGAATTCAAAGTCTCTCAAAAAATCAAAGTGAAAAAATGATGCAGCAGGCTCGTCCATTTTGATGAAATTTCTTTGCAGCAACTCAAAATTGTACTCAGTAGTTTGTGTGGCCCCCACATACTTGCATGCTTGCTTGACAATGTTGCAGCATACAAGATGGTGTCCTCTGGCAGTGCTCATCCTGTTCCTCCCTGCACAAAGAAGCAGATACCGGTCCTGCTGATGGGTTAAGGATCTTGTACGGCCCTGTCCAGCTCTCCTAGAGTAACTGTCTCCTGAAATCTCCTCCATGCTCTTGAGGCTGTGCTGGGAGACACTGCAAACCTTCTGGCAATGGCACGTATTGATGCCATCCTGGAGGAGTTCGACTTACCTGTGCAACCTCTGTAGGGTCCAGGTATCGCGTCATGCTACCAGTAGTGACACTGACCCTAGCCAAATCCAAAACTGAAAAAAAAAAAAACAAGTCAGAAAATATGAGGGAAAAATGTCAGTGGCCTCCACCTGTAAAACCATGCCTGTTTCTGGGGGTTGTCTCATTCTTGTCCCTCTGGTGCACCTATTGTTAATTTCACCAAAGGAGCTGAAAACTAATTAAAAATCCCCTCTGCTACTTAACTGATCAATATCCCAGAAGTTTAATTGACTTGATGCTGTACTTTGATTGAAAATTCAATTTAATTAAATTTATTCAATTTGTTGAAAAAAGTGTTTCTTTAATTTTTTTTTGAATAGTGTATAGTTTTTTACTTCATTAGATTTTTTTTTTTAAATCAAGGGTGTAAAAAAATATATAAATCCATTATTGCCATCTAAAAGTATGTGGATGTGGGCAGGTTGAGCTCTTTTTGTGGTATGGCTGATGATTTTGAAACAACATAGATTAACATCCAAAATAACACTTACCGGTACTATTAGAAATCATTAGTAAAAAGAATATTAATATTTTGTTTTTTTCCTTCAAACGTTGAACTTATTTCTTTTATTTTTTGACCAACAAGTGGATGTACCATAAAGACGTTTATATAATTTATTATACAGGCTTCAAGGGAGAAATAAATTATCTTATAAATATATAACTTACATTTTTGAATCTATAATAGCTAACTAGAATTATTTAGGATTTTTAATTTAAATTTATTGTGCTATAATACTATTATAACAGTAGTAATTATTTTTTATATCATAAATATTGTTTGCATTGATCTGTATTCTACTGTAATATTCAATAAAGTTTGGGATTTTGACATTAGCGCCATACAGCACCTATTTCTGCACAGTCGGCTACATAACTTATAACTTTAATTCTTAGCTGACTGTTAAATGCACATATTTTACAGTTAACAGAGTTTGTCGATAGCATGTAAGAATATTTTTATAGAAACCTTTAAAAAGAGCTGTTATTACAGCGAATTATGAGCTCGTTACTAACTAAGCTAGCTAGCTAGTGTTAGGTAATAACACTAGCTAGCTAGCACTTTTGCTCACCTGCATAAAGAGGTGTGGTCTTTCTGTTTGAACAGGTGAAAAAACTCACAATGACAAGCAGGGATATAGTTTACGACAAGTTCCACTTCAGGCATGACCCAAAGTGGAGCAGCCGCCTGGGGCCTCCGGAGGGAGACGGGCTGCGCCTCTGCCTGGCCTGCCTCATTGAAATGATTGATGATGAAGACATTGCGGTGAGGAGAGGAAGAATATAATTTATGCAATGTGGCTGCATGGTGTAGTTTTAGTTGTGTGTTATAGCTCCGTATTCTCTTGCACACGTTTTAGGATTGATCAGGAAATATGTATGAAACTGCATTATCTTGTTAATTTCCCCTGATGCTCAACTCAGGTTTTATTTACCCTCCCATAACTGTCCCACACTTCTGTCTGTGTGATGCAGTCTGTGAGGAAGTCTTCCGCCTTGTCCAGTGTAAGTGGAGTGCTGAAGTGCTCTCCAGGTACATTGAGAGAGCTGCTCCTACAGGACCACAGAGTCTGTCTGCATTTTACAGCCAAACTTTTGGGTGAGAAATAGTAACACACACACAGCAGATTAGAAATAGAGGGAACGTCTATCAAGGGTGATTGTGAAGAGCTGGACTTTTGCCTCTCACTTGCTATCTCTCCAGAGGTGCAAACAGTTTTGTTAGGTAGGCTGATGGTAAGTAAAAGATTGAAAGGTAATTAGAAAACAAGACTCACCAACAGTACCTTTGCAGTGCACAGACCTTCTGTCAGTACTGACCATCACTAACCAGCACTGACTGTTTTCTCACCAGCTCGAACTTGATTGTTTAACATTTGCCCTCCTTGAAGCTAATCTCCACTGTGTCAGTCTGCAGTTAGTGCCACAGTCCCGTTACAGCTTTTCTGCAAGGTCAGGCTGAACAGAGGGAGCAGCTGATCTTAGCAATCAACCAGACTGCACGATACAGAAATATTCACATTACTCAACATAATGGTTTTTGTGTTAATTTAATTTTTGAAAAGATCCACTCTGATACTGGAGTTAACCTTGAGTTTACCACCTTACTTTCTTTTGAGAGGTGTGGCTGTCATCTGTGGTATGATTAAACTGTTAGACTGATTTGTGACTTTGATATGATGAACTGATGCAGACATTTGGGCTTTAATTAAGTGCTGTATATCACACTGTGTTGGTTCATATAACTGATTTTCATTTTTAATGGCAGCCACATTAAATCTCATTTCATAGATGAAATCATCAAACTAAGTGGCCACCTAAAAATCATGCATGGGCTGCAGGCTAGTGGACAGCTTTGCTTTTATCTTTGATAGGGGAACTTATGAGGCAGTGTTTGTCTTTTTTCTGAATTATTTAAGTCATATGACACAAAAAAAAAAACAGCTATTAATGAAATGAATGAAACACAATTTGTAATGCATAAGATAACAAGACTGTCATTACTTGCGATTTCTGGTATGTATTTCATGGTCTAGCTAAAGTTATTTAGACTCCCATACTGTAATTAATTTTCCTGTGGCAACACACGAGGTGACATGACAGAAATAATTTATGAGAATCTCTAAATTAGTACTCATCCTTTATGTTTGGTATGCGTAAAGTCATCAGTGTCATAACAGAAACCCAGTGCAGCAAGTGACACTATGAGATTGTGCTTTAATACGTAGCCCTGCATTGCGTTTCATTATCCTTGCGGCGCTGAATTACTGAGTCATCTATTGGAAATATTGTGAAAATGGCAGGTAATAGTGTGGTTGAATTAGTTCATACGATCCCACTGCTATAATTATATCCCTGTATGTTTTCTTGATACCACATCATCAAATGGTATTATTGATAACTTCCTCCTCACTGGAGGATTATTGGGTTGCAGCATTAAGTGTCATGCTGAAACCATTTGAGCTCTAATCAAATTAGCACAATAAGAGGATGTGTGGTAAAATGCTTAAGCCATAAAAGCTCTGACCAATCTGACAAGACATTAAAAGAGCTATTACAGTTCTTGTGGGATTGTCTGCTGAACTGTGCTTCTCCATATTGAGCATAATCCAATATAAAATATGCCTTCCATCCCCCACTACACACTGATTTTTTTTTTTATACATGCTTTTAGGATAGTGTTTTATCTTGGATGTCCAGCAAAGCTAATGCAAGGTAGAGTACACTGTACAGTATGATCAAATAGATCTTTATTAGCATGAAGCCCCATCTAATGTCTTTGTAATTTGTCTTCTCTATTTTGTTCTATTTCGTCCCGTTTTTATGCATAATGATATTAGATTTCTTGCTTCTGCACTTCTGTACAGAAGCAAGAATGCATGGGGTTTTTGAAGTATGCTTTTTAAAATCTAGTCTGTCATATCTTTTCTGTCCCTAGGGATGCTTCAAACTGCAGAGGACCCTGTCACTCTGGAGAAGGTTGACCAAGGTGAAGAGATGCCTCTTTGGGTTTGGTGATTAATGCATGTGTGTCTGCCTGGGCTCACTTGCACAGGCAAACACACATAGATGCTGTGTGCACAGAGTCACACTCGCAGGCTTTTTATGCAGTTGTTGTGCACACACACACACACACATACACACACACACACGTTTGCTGTTTTTTTTTTTTTTTGGAAGATACACAAAAATTTCTTGCTGATAATGGTCAGCGCTGGTGGCTAAGGCGATCTTTGACTCCACATGTAGGCTTTGACGTCATTGCACAAGTAGATAATCCTTTACTGCTACAGTACTTCTTCATAACTGAAATGTGAATTTCTCTTTGTACTTAATGGGTGATTTGGGCAGCCAAATGCAGATTATTCTGTATCCTCAATCTTGGCCTCATAGCAACGTCTCAGTTTTAAACACTCAGACAGATTATTCCCATTGCAGCCTTTTAAAAATGCAAAAATATTTTGGTAAGTCCCAATGACAGAATGATTTTATGGTTGCTGTCTTAAAATGCCCAAGGGACTACTTTTCTGTAATAGTTAGAAGAGGACTTTAATGTGACACTGCTTGTGGTTTCTGCACAGATAATGTGTGAAGTACACATTTTGTAACTAATTTGAGCTCTATAAATAATGCAGTCATAGTGTGAGGAGATATGAAAGGAGGAGAAAGAATGCATCAGTTTAGCAGGCACAGCTTAATGAGAGCTTTGGTTGTAGCTGAGAGGTAAATCAGGATCTTATCATCATAGCAGTGCATTAAACATCCTGTGGTAGGTTATTTATTGTGTGCACTACCTTTTTTGATATGATAGGGTTTAATGTGTGTTACTACTGTTTGGGTAATAATTCCATAACGTCCAATAATCGAAATATAACATAAATCATAGCCTGTTGCGCACCACTGCACATCATTTAATGGAAACAGGCTCTACCTGCAAATGTTTCATAATGTCTTACACAGTTTTGAAATTGAACGTGCCCCAAATGTTATGTTTAGTTTGCTGTACAGGACTTTTGGCAGGGAAAGAAGTTACACAAACATTCTCCATGCATACTCACAGCAAGAGTGGGCCACACCAGTTCTAGTCTGTTTGTCCTCATTGTGCATCACTTTTTTTAGACTGTAGACCTTCCTCCAAACATGATTTTGTTTTTTATCTGGAGCATCGAACAGTTTCTGCGAACACTTTTTATCCGCTTCAGCTCTGACCACATGATTGCTGGTCATGTGACACTTGCACCAGTGGCGCCCCGGTGCGTGTGTCACAAAAGACTCCAGTTCTGAAACTTCAGTATGCTGTAAAATAATGGCACATTTACCTGGTAGTGATTAGTACTGATTAGTACTGCGCAAACCTGTTTGGAAAGGGCTTAAATGTAACTCATGTTTATTCATATTTATATTAATTTCAGTTTTGTTTAGGCCTCAGTCACACAGGCCTAGAGCCCTATTGGTGAGCAGTTGTTACTCACTGGCTGCAAGTAGTTGCTGGAGGTTGTTGGCAGTTGCTGTGAAACCGATTGCTAAAGCCCCATTCATGCAGGCCTAGAGACTGGTCAGTGACCCCTCTGGCAACTGCTGGTCACTAGGGAAAGTTTGTATTCTATGACTGATTAGGAAGTGGTTGCTGGCATTCAGTAGTGTGAAACTAGTCACAAAGAGGTATATGATGCCGTACCGAAAACCTCCTTGCAATTGCTTTGGTTGCTAGCAGTTTGCCATGGTCACCCATAGTTTGCATGGAAGAAGCTGTCTTGTCTGCAAACACTCGCAAACTTGCACCTTTTGAAATGTGTTGGTTGCGTCAGTGAGGCACAACTTTTGCATTCTTCATTTCCAGTTTGGTTTGCACTTCTTCAACCTCCTCTTCCGCTGGGAGTAAATGATGAGTGTTTGCAGACAGGTTGGTGTCTTCCATGTAAATTATGTGCGACTGCGGCAGTCACAAGGTTTTTGGTGCAACACCCTATCCCCGGGAAGGGAATACACATATTTCCCTAGTTTTTGCCAGGGCCAGTCTCCAGGCCTGTGTGACTGAGGCCTTATGTAGCACAAATTCTCAACTAGCATTATCTCAGGGGACTTCATATTTAAGTACTACACTCCTGCTTAAGGAACAATTTTGACTGTTTGAAGCATATACTGGCATATGAGTTCTAAAAGCACTGTTAGAAAACACTGAAAGAATTCCTAAAACTTCAAACAGTTAAAAGCCTGGATTATTCATTAACCCTGACTGGTTTGTTTTTCTCTTTCTCATAATTGCAGTGACTGCACTAAAGTGTGAAACTGTATTTATCTGTGATGTTTATTTAATGAATGCTCCTCTCTGTTTTTTTGTCTGATGCCTGTGTACATGCATGCATTTCTGTGTGTTTACGTGCTTCAGTGCTGGTTCAGCTGCTCCTAGAGCTCCAGAGCGAGCTGTCGTTTCGCTTTGTTTTGGATGAGATACACAAACAGGTAAGACGCACATATTTTACAGACATATAGAGAAGCACTCCTGCTTATGTGCACGTGCAGGCAGAAAAACACGCCTAACATCTTAAAAATTTTAGTAGCACTTGTGTAACTAGCGTCATATTCTCCCAAGGCTGTTTAGTAAACAGACAGTGTGCTTGTCTCCCTCTTGCTGCTGTTGTGTCACCTCAGGGGGAGACAGTAATGGAGAAGCCTCATTCTGCAGCCAGTGCTGCAGGTGGAAAATAGTAAAGCTGTGTAGACTCATGGTGACAGAAAAATGTAACACCAGCAAGAGCAGACAGGTCTCATTTATGCTACGAAAATAGAGCTTGATTAGACGTTTTGACACAAACTGTTACTGGAGGACGAATGATTTTTTTTTTTTTCCCCAGTTCAAATAATTAGAAGCATTTGTCTCAGATTAACCCTTCTTCTGCGCACTACTGTGCAGTAAGTGGGTGTAACGATGTGCTTCATTGTTCTTGGGTCAGATTTGGTAGAGTTGCAGTTGAGCATTTTCAGGACAGGCTCAGTGACAACAGTGTTTACTGACCCGTTATTAATTTTCCAATTTGCAGTTTTCATTTGGTGGAAGTAAAAATGTCAGCTTTTGATAGAGTGTTTCAAACCTCACTCAAGCCTGGTGATGGGGACAAGGAGGCAAAAATATCTCAAGTGTCTCTAATCCGTTGAGCCCATGGTGGTGTGTGTTTGGCCTTACAGTTGTGTACAGCTTAGCTACAGCTCTTGCTGACTGAATTGGGGGACATTTTATCAAGTAGAAAAAAAAAAACTGTGGTTTAAGGGGTTAATAACATGTAGTAGGATAAGCCCATTGTTGTAGTAGCTTTAAATCATATTTTTGTCATTTTGAAGATTTTTACCAACCATTAAAGTAGAAGCTTAGCTTTAAGACGCTGACACCTTTGGAAACCTATGCTGTAGATATTCATAACACAGATACAAGCCAGTGCCTTATTAATCCAATTTCCTTTTTTATCATCGTGTGTGTGATGTTACCAATAATTATTTTTTGTATTCTCTTTTTAGCTTAGTGAGCAGCTCAGTGTGAAGCGTTTCCTGCCTACATTCAGCTTCTTGGGGAACCTAATAAAAGCTGCTCCTAATGTGTCCCAGAGCCTTGTGACTCATTATGGTGAGACCCTGAAACAAACACTCAATCAGATCTCAGACGAATACAGGGGCAAGTACTCCCTTGTAGTTTGTTTTCATCCCTGTTTATATTTTCTGTAGTCTTATCAAGAATGGTACCTCAGTAAGGGCTGCTCTGAACTTGGGAGTGAATTTTGTCAGCATTTGTCATATGGCAATTGATAAACAGTTCTTGGAAATGTTGTAAGCAACACATAATTAGGTGCATTTGTTTTTACAAATTTTGGACAGGCTGTAAAGGTTGAAAAGGTGATGCATGAACTTATTTGCAGAGTTAATGCTCCATGAATTCCTCTCATAGAGATTTACAATCTGAACCTAAATACTTTTTAATTGTTAACATACTGCTGTGTAGCAGTCCACGACCACTGACCTCATTGTGTAGCAAAGACATTAATTTGCCTTTGGGGATATATAGAGTATCTGCAAGAAAATGATGACATGCGTTGGTGTAGGTCAGTTGTAAAAATGCGGTTGAGACAGGATCAGGTCAGGTGGCTCACGATGCAGTAACATCCACCATTTCTGTCTTCACTCCGGCATCTGAAAGAGAGAAACTGAATTAAAAATGTATTATTTTAAGGGGCTAAGAGCCAAGAAGGTGTTAGAAATGTCGAATTCACCTCAGATGGAAGCGAAAGATATGAAGGAATAAGTCATTTTCCACATCTCTTTTGTCTTAACAGAGAAATATCTGCATTTCAGTCACTGTCGCCTATATTTACCTTTTTAAATCGTATCCCAAATTCATGGAAATATGCATGGACATGTCGCCAGTCCATTACAGACTGGCGACATGTCCATGCATATTTCCATGCATGTCCAGGACACTTTATACCAGCTCAAACAGGCTCCAGCCTCCTGCGACCCTAGTTGGATAAGAATATTGGCTGATGGAAATAGCTGTACTGTGTCCACTTTTGAAACACTCCCTCTCATGCTGTGCCCCAATCCACTCCCTCTGCCTCTAAGAAATTAGAAAAAAAAAAATCACACAACTCTATCTTCCATATCCTTTCCCCTGAACTCTCTCAATTCAATCTCTCTAGCTGTTATGACCTTTTCAATTGCTCTCCAGCTGCGCCGAGATAACCAACCTTAAAATTCTATCTGCATAGCCAATCCCACACCAGCACCTGCGGAAAATAAAATAGCAAAAGTTACAAATACTGCAAATGTTCATCCAAACCTTTTCCCTGAAATTCCTCATCTATATGGATATATTTGTCTAGGCACAATTCTGTAGTATAGCAAGTTAAAAAGATATTGCACCCCACAATCCTCCCCAATGCATAGTTGTTGATTTAATCTCTTACTGTACACACACCTGTATGATGTCTTTGTACTCACCGAACTATTTTTCCACTGTGCTTAATAGGCTTTGTCAATCAGCTTCCCATTTGTGTGTGCTTTGTGCTGTGTTTGTGTCATGTCTGACTGCTTGCCTTTACAATTGAGCGCAAATGTGATCCTTATGCCAAATAGGCGGGCATTGTAGTCATTTTACTATGCTGTGTGTGTCCACCTCTCATGTATTTTCATGAGCTTTTCAAGCTCCCTCCAGCAGCTGCAGGTAGTGGTGAGTTGTTACCATGTTGATGCAAGATGTGGGCTGCCACTATTGACTGTGTGTGCATGTCTGTGGCCTGTCACTCAGCAACTCTCTGTGGGGCTGTTTGGACTAACGACAACAGCAAAGCAATGACAACATATGCCCAGAGCACCCAAGAGAGTTCCCTCTGTCTCTGACTCACTGGCTGCCTGTCTTTTGAACTGATTAACCCCTCCTTTTGTCCTCACTCATTTACTTTTCCCTTCCTCAATTTTCTCTTTGATTTCTGTATTACTGATATTCTCTTGGATGCTGACTGAAGAGTGGATGCAGACAAAACAAGGGAAGATGAAGCAGATGGGGAAAGTAGAAGGCAGAGAAAGATAACAAGAAGGATGAGAGAAGGAAAGGACAGTGGTACAAGTTAAAATGTTCCTCATAGGCTGATGTGATCAGCGATCTAAAATGAAACAGTTAAATGCTACTTTACATAATTTCTGTAATTAGAAGACATTATCTCAGTTTCCGGTATTTCAACCTTATTTCGATTGAGGTGCCTGTCTATACAAGCACTTTTCACAATCAACTTCTTTAGAAAGTGCTTGCGAAAATACAAAGAAACAAAAAATGTTTTTTTTTTATAGAGCAAGAAAGAGGAAGCAGGGTGAGGCAACAAGTGCAAAGCAACGGTTAAATACTGTAGAAAGCAGATCAGAAGATGAACAGAGCAATAGTTCAAAGCATCACAGTGGGGCAGCGAAACAGTAAGCAAGGTAAACAGAAATGAACTTTTGCTCGTTTCTTTAAAGAAAGCAAAAGAAGCCCTTCTGTCTCTTTGCTGTGCCTCCCTCTGTGTTTGTGTTTCTTTTTCATTGAGTGGCATTAAACTTCAATAAGGTGTTTTATTTTTCATCTATTCTTTTTACCACTCACATTTTGTTCCCTACATTTTTATCCTCTGTCTCTGGAGGAGTTACCACCCCCCTACCTCTTTCCCTTCTTCACCCCCCGCTTCTCTCTTTATGCTTTGCTCTCATCTTGGCCGCCTCATATATTTCGGTTTAATCAAACATGTCTGGGAGCTTCTTCTGCTTCACATGGGTTTTGATCTGCTTGAGAGAGCAGCTGGGCTTGGATTTGGCTCTCCTGCTCTGTCATCTCTGTCTCTTTCTCTCTATCTTCGGCACTCGCTAAGTCCTGTGTTGCTTTGTGCTCTTGTCCGTGGCTGCTGTGCACTTCTGCTATGCTCATTGTCACTGCTTTAAACATATTTGCCTCTTTGACCTCTCTTTAGCCACATCTGTCTCTTGCCTGTGTCTCACCTTCCATCGTGTGTACTAGCACATGCAAAAAAAATCCTCTATTGTCATTTATTTACATTGATGTCTAAATTAAAAATCGAATCATGTTTTATTAAGTTCTGCTAGCAAGAAACATATGTTAGGGCTCAGATCATTTTGTAGAAATCATTAAAAAAGTAGTTAGGTTTTTATATTTTTAGACTCCACATCTACTCCCCCATATTTTTTAATCTCCTCTGCTCACTCTGTCTCATCTGCCGTTTAACTCCACTCTCTCCCCAATTGCCAATCTTCAGTCCTTTCATCTTCAAGGCAATTTTCCCTCCAATGCTGGTTCCACCGTTGTCTGTCATAGCTAAAGTTGAAACTCTGCACCTTGTTGAAAAGCTGCTCCTTGTTTCCGGCAGTTTACCCTCTTTCCATTTTGTAATCTCACTGTCCTTGATGGTGTCTATTTAGCCTCTCTCACAGTATTACCATTACCTGTCCTCTCTGTAGGTTTCTCTTATGTTCTATCATTTTCAAATGTAGGCTTTTCTTGGTAATTTAAACTTATAAATCTTTGAGACACATTAATACAACATGTTACATGATGTGTTGCATTTATATGTATATTTATACACTCACCACCCACTTCTTAGATACACATTGATAGTACTGGGTTGGACCCCCTTTGCTTTCAGAACTTCCTTAAATCTTCATGGCACAGATTCACCAAGGTGCTGGAAACATTCCTCAGAGATTTTGGTCCATATTAACATGACAGCATCACACCGTTGCTGCATATTTGTCAGCTGTACAGCCATTATATGGATCTCCTGTTCTGCCACATGCCAAAGGTGCTCTGCTGGATTGTGATCTGGTGACTGTGGAGGCCATTTGGGTTCTGTGAACTCACTGTCATGACCAGGATACCAGTTTGAGATGATTTGAGTTTTGTGACATGGCATTTTATCCTGCTGGAAGCAGCCATCAGAAGATGGGTACACTGTCATCATAAATGGATGGACATGGCCAGCCAATAATACTCTGGTAGGCTGTGGCGTTTAAACAATGCTCATTTGGTACTAAGGGGCCCAAAGTGTGCCAAAAGATTATCCCCCACACCATCTGCCTGAGCCATTGAAACAAGGTTAACAACATGCTTTCATATTGTTTAAGCCAAATTCTGACCCTACCATCTGAATGTTACAGCAGAAATTAGGCCACATTTTCCAATCTTCTGTTGACTAGTTTTGGTGAGTCTGTGCAAACTGTAGCCTCAGTTTCCTGTTAGCTGACAGTAGTGGTACCCAGTGTGGCCTTCTGCTGCTGTAGCCCATGTCGTATATTCAGAGATGCTCTTCTGTTACCTTGGTTGTAACAAGTGGTTCTTTGAGTTACTTTTGCCTTCCTATCAGCTCAAAGCAGTCTGATCTCTATCATCAGCAGATCATTTTCACTTAGTGCACTCACGATATTTTCTCTTTTTCAGACCATTCTCTGCAAACTCTAGAGATGGTTGTGTGGGAAAATCCCAGTAGATGAGCAGTTTCTGAAACACTCAAAGCAGCTCATCTGCCACCAGCAACCATCCCACATTCAAAGTCACTTAAATCACCTTTCTTCCCCATTCCGATTCTCACTTTGAACTTCAGCAGGTCTTCAGCAGGATTAGATATTGAACAGATGTACCTAATAAAGTGGCTGATGAGTGTATATGTGTATTCACAACAACATATACACTCATCAGCCTCAGGAACTATCCCATATGATCATGCCTGTGTCTACTTATCTGTTTCCATCTCTATCCACCAGTGCCCTTGTTGGACCGCCTGTGCTCAGCCTTGCTTTTCCCTGATGAGGCACTGAAGACTACAGTAGTATATGTGTGGCTCCAACTGCTCGGAGCTCCTGGGGGCTCAGCAGCTCAGTCCTTGCCTACAGCTGTTAGGGACAGAGTGTGTAACGTGTTGGTGCAAACCTTAACCAATGCCAGCTCCCCAAACCTCCTCAGAAACTGTGTTGGTGAGAAAAATATTTTAGTTTTATGCATTTTATGTCTTTTTTTTTTATTAAAGATATTTAATCCTTGCAAGATGGATAAACTAGTGTCCATGAAAGTAGATACAGTACACCATGTTGAGAAAATGAGAATTGATGAGCAAAGTAAAGTAATCTCAAAGTGTTCTGAGATTAAATCAATTCTTTTTGTGGGGTTTTATTCTTATTTTTCATAGGTAAAAATAAGTTATCAGTAATTCAAATATGGCGCCATGCCAGGATATTTCTTTTTACCCAAAGTTGCCACGGCCCCATGTGCTAAAGTAAGGTTTGTGATTTTTATCTGATTACACTTGTTTTATTCAGACTTTTAAAAATACAGTTGACTGCATCAGTAGCTGCTTAAACAAAAAATTGCATATATTACGTCTATGAGGTGCAAATTGGACTGTTGCTTGACTAGAGGGAAATTGGTTTTTCTGCCATCTAAAACTCTGACGTTGTAGACTTTCCTCATATATTTAGAACAGGGTGAGATTCAAAGAGAAGAGTGAGGACTATTTTGGAGTGAATGGCAATGTGGTCATTTGACATCAGCTTTTTTTTTATTGAAGAAAAGTCATTTAAGAAATGTCCCTTACTTTGTATGGCTTATTAATAACAAAAAGGAGATTTTTACTTCCCTAAATCCCCCAAATCTCCTTAAGAGTGAGGCTAGATGGAGAAAGAGGAAGGATTATCCTGAGATGAAAGAGTGCTGCTATCTTGCAGGAGGTTTGACTTATAAGGACAATAGGCTTGCCAGTGTGTGCTTTGGCGATAACCAGAACTGAGGTCTACATTAGGTACAAAGGATTTACCGAAAATATAACAGAGTCATTATGTTCCAGAAATTTGAAGTTGGTATGTATATCATTGTGTTAACTTAGGAGAAAAATATGATGCACTGCAGGCTTGGAATCGAGGTCGGTTTGCAATTATGAAGTATATATGGTTGAGCTGTTGCTGTTGTTATTAGTTTAATATCACTAAGCTTACCTTCTCTAGCCCAGATGATAACAGCAATGCAGTGGAGGGAGCAGGATCATTATTAATTTTCTTTAGCTTTAAGAAATGTCTACAATAGCAAAAGTAAGATTATTATATTTTATAAAGGCTTTACTTTGGGAAGTTGCATTTTGCTTTTTTATCATTACAAGTTGATGCTGAATCTGAAGAAATCCCACACCAGGAGAGCTTTTATTATTACAGAAGGTGTTTAATATTTATAAATGATTACCGTAATATAAAAGTACCCTTTGTGGTATTTGAAATAGCCCAGTTTATTATCAAATGAATGGTGGAGATTTTAGATGGTGACACTGATACTATGCTGGGGGAATATTTGTGCACCTTTTATTCTAAATATTTAAAAACAGACAAAACGGGAAGACAAAAACTGTGTTTCTCCATGAATGCATTTATCCCTACAGCATATCTAAAACTCAGCCATTAATGTTTTAGGATTTGTATAAACTTTGCATCATGTTTAAAACTTTTGAACTGTGTGATTAGTATTTGTAACAGCTTGTCTTTCATCTGTTAGGCCTGCTGTCGCAGCTTGTGCAGCTGGCCGATGTTGTGTCAGTTCTGATGAACAGCCTGAGCTGTCAGGTCATGTGCAATGAGAACGAGGAGATCCTTGCCAACAACAGCCAGAGCCTCAGCCAAAACCAAGAGCAACAGCCCCCTGACCACTGCCCTCTGCCTCTCATACTGAAAAAGGTCTCTGTCCAAACATCCTGGTCTCATCCCCAAGACCTGCATTATGTCTCTGACGATAATCATAACAAGAAGTTCTAATCCTGGATTAATGTGCCTTTGAATGGGGATTCGGTGGGGTTTTAGTCTGGACAAATATTTGTGGTTCATGTCTGGGAAATCATTGTGTAGTTTACATCTCGTTAGACTTTCTCAGTGATGACTCACAGTACAGAACAGCTCATGACGTTAGGAGGTTTGTGCAGAGCTCTGCTGTGTAATGTGCTGCTTCTAAATGAAACTCTTAACAAAATAATCAACACAGTGACGTCAAGCTTGCACTTTTTAGGGATTGGATGTCAGTGAAACTACCCCACCCAGTATATAATCTGCACCTAATCCGTGTGTGTGTGTAAATTACAATAATATAAAGCCCCTCAGTCCATCAGTCAATATGTTGTAGCTGCAGCCTTTAACATATCCAAACTAAAACTGACAAAATAAACTAAACTGCAAAGCTCAGATGCTAGACAGTGCATTGAACATGAGAGCCAGATAATTAGCCAGTTGCTGCTTCAATCTAACCTAATCATTGGTGATTTAGTAATATTGAAGAAACTTTTAAATAACTCAGTGTATACGTTATAACACTGTGGAAGGCTTAGACGCTGTTTGATTAACGTGCATCTTCGTTCAATTTTAAGGATTCTAAAATAAGCCCATAAAATATGTCTTTCAGTTGCTTCTGAGTGGTGATGAGACCTTGCAGGTGAGCAGTGCAAAATGTATTGCATCTGTTCTGGTCCACTCTCCCAGTCAGTACAGCGCTCCCTTCATCAAGGCTGATGTACCTGGTAACATGCACACGCAGGCACACAAACACAGTCGCTGAGATAAGTTAATGCCGTCTTTGAATTGTTCTACAAATGATTTCCTCTGAATTCTTTTGTGTTCACTTCTCCTTGTCTAAACTCCTGTTATTGTGTTATCTGTCGCTTTGGATTTCCTATGCTGCTTGTCTGTCATTATTATTATCATTTAATCATTATATATTTAACACTTTAGTGATGTGACTTGTATCTCTCGCTTGCTGCAAATTTCTTATGAGGCAGCAGATGTACTAACAGGCTGTACCAAGGCCCATTATAAGCTAAATAAAGATTAGTATGAACTGTGAATAAGGTGAAGCTACTCTAGTACAGTCCAAGAATTAAAATATGGAGCTGGGAGTGGAAAAAAACACTGCCCTACTTTTGAACTTGTATTGTGGTGACACAGAGTGTTAATTCTCCCCTGTCCTCTTTTGTTCTTCTAACTGTTTAGCATCTTAACAAGTTCTCTGTTTGTCACTGTTTTCAAAGTGTTTCTGTTTGACCGTCTGGCCTGTAGTAGCAATGAGGTGCTGCTGTGGTCTGCCTACAGCTGCTTGCTGTTACTAACTGAGGAGCCGCTCTTTTTCTCCCAGTGTCACTCCGTTTACGGTGAGAACGCGGTCTGTAGAAGCATTACCACTTTTTTATCTCACTGTTCAAGTGGAAAGCCAAGATGTGTCACTACTGTGGAGGCTCCAGTTGCGAATGGTATAAACAAGGCAAAATGGCAGTGTTCATATCTGAAATGTTTTGGCTTTACTTTTGTGTAGCTGTCATGACATTCGTCTTTAAAATCTCTGAGTGAGAGAGCTGGGACAGCAGATCAGAAAACATTCCTGAGTGAATAATGATGATGCCATGCCTGTTTTTGTCTTCAGCTCTGAGTTTCATTGTATATCAGTTAACATATCTGAAAATAACTGCCGCTGGATAAGTGATGGAAAGACAGGTTCTTGACAGCTTACATGGAATGACGCTGCACTGGGTAATTTTTCCGACAGCGACTGGAAATTTTAATAAACCCTCCAAAGTGGAAGTTTCTCGACATTTGCATCTGCTCCAAGCATCACAGTCGCGTTAAAACTGAAATTAGACCAACAGAATTTGCTACTGTATTCTGTGTTATTTATCTAGACAGCTGGAGCTTTTGTAATGTAACAGAATCAGCCAAAATGGCCAAATATCAGCAAAATGGTAACAGAAGCGAGCAGTAATTGCTGATTGGGAGAAAATGTCACAATATTGTGTGGCTTACCATTGTTCAGACGCACAGATGTGTATGTGTCACTGTGTGTGTGTGTGTGTGTGTGTGTGTGTGTGTGTGTGTGTGTGTGTGTGTGTGTGTCTGAGCGTGTTTTTATGCCTTTGATGTGTGCCATTACAATGGATTATGCATGTGAGGCCCCACAGTAATTGCGGCACTTCAACACCACCCCAGAGAAATAGTTTTGAGAAACACTTGCTATGCAAACTTAATTTACCAGTACACAGGATATCTGCTCTAACCACTCCTTGTTGCTGTTAGGTTCTTGCTCTAGGTCAGTAGGAACACAGGCTTTATACAGCAGACTCTGTGTAGCAGTAAATTAGAAAGCTGTACCACTGCCACTGTTTGTTTAACATGCAAGGCTGCGAGTGCTGTTGTGTATGCATCCTTTGTAATACATTTATGGGCTTGTCACTCATTTTAATATGCGAACTTGCCTGTAGTGTCGAAGGCTCTCAAAGACTTTAAAGAACTTTGGCACTGAGCAAGGTTAGAAAGTGTTTTGTTTGTGTGTGTGCGTGTTTGTGTGTCTACTCATTTGTGAATTTGAGTATTTCTTTGAAGCAGTGAGCATGTTTGTGGTGCGTGCTAGGTATGGAGTACCTGGTGCGCAGTCTGAAGGAGGCTTTGCAGCTGACCAACCTAGAAGTGCCAAAACAAGGTTTGCTGCTCCTCAGAGAAATACTGGAAAGGTGAGATGGATGTTAATTTTTTTCAATTAGTGTATTTATTGATGTAGTGACATGGTGTTGTAGTTTAAACATTTGCCACTGGTTTGAGACCAGGAGGCCAAGAAAATCCCTGGGAGGGGTGCCTCAGAAAATGCATTTGCATAAAAAGCTGTCCACATCAAAAATGCAGATTCATCTGCTACGAGAACCCCGTGCAAATAAGGAAACAGCTGAAAAAGAAGAAATGTGTTTATTGATGTCCCAGTGTCAAAATTATTGCTTAGACACTGAAAATACTATAAAATATTAACACGTCCCATAGACAACAAAGAGCAGTACTGTGACAGGAAGGCAGACACAGCTGCAAGAAAGAGAAAAAAGTGATGGTTTATCTACAATTTCCCGAAAGCTAGAGCTGCTTAATTGGCTACCCAGGACAATCACCAGGACCCCAAAGGAAGTAGATTAATATTTAAAAGATCATCATAATAGAGACACGGTTTACAGTATGGCTCCCTCCAAAGATATGCTTCTGATTTGCCAAGTGACTACAGATTAATGCTGGAAGCCACATATCAGTGTTCAAATGTTTGTTAAACCATTAAAATGTGTCAGTTACTTATACAGCTAAATATAAAAATGTTATTTATGATTGTATCTTGCTGCATTTTAGAAGTAATTCTATCATTATACAACCATCAGCACACCTGCCTGTTTGTTGTGCGTTGCGGTTGTGAAGCTTATGTACAGTATGTCATTTCATCCAAACCACACAGCCAATTATGCTGAAGATGTTTTACTCCACCACACGTTGGCTCATTTACTAAACATCGTGTACAGCTCCAGCTGCTCCGACAAGGAGAAGCTACCCCCTGTAAAACATGTTAAATATGGTGCAGTGGCAAGTTTAATTAGATTTGAATTAACTGTCTGCTGTCTCAAAGATGAAAATATATCCCAAGCCAGTAAAACAGCGTCCTGTTTCTGCAGTGTTGACATAATTTTAATGGAACGTTCCCCCGTCACATGGCAATGATACAGGGGATAAGAGATTTTATAATCTTAGGGGGAAATTTGTCCTTTACGCTGAGTGGAACTGTAAAAAGTAGCACGGCCAGAGCTCTTAAAGTGCTGAACAAGCTCAAGTGTGTGTGTGTGTGTGTGTGTGTGTGTGTGTGTGTGTGTGTGTGTGTGTGTGTGTGTGTGTGTGTGGATACTTGTATACATATTTTATGAGGAGCAGTTCGAGTTTTGGGAGAATGAGGTTTAAGTTAATGTAATGGGTAAGAGTTAGAGTTACAGAATTGTGATGGTAAAGGTATAAATTATATATATTTATATACAGTCACTGGACAAGACTCAGTAATTATTAAGCGTAGGGCTTGGGTTGGCCATCGCACATGCTTTGCAGCATTGAACTTTTTTAGACAACACCCAGCAGTGGTGCAAATCTCCAACACAGTTAAATTGGACATTAGCCTGCTTTCAACCTGCTAGCCCCCCTAATACAAAGTTAGTTTGATTTCATATTGTGCCGGTGTGCAGATAATACAGCTAATAGCACAGTTGGGAAGTTTAATTAGATTTGAATACAGTGCCTGCTGTCTCAGTGCATTCACTGCGAGTGTGTGTGCTGCCTCCTGCATGATTTAGTCACGCAGCTATCTTGCTTAAATGATGCGGGGGGGTGCCACAGAAAATTGCGATATTTAAAAATTAATGTTTTAAATGGAAATTTGATATAATAACAGCAAACACATCTGAAACAGGCTAATTCCTGCTGTTTGCTATTGAGAAAGTAAAACTGTGCAAAATATCCCCTCATAATTCTCCCAAAATTGTACAGAGTTTACCAGTACAACCTTATGTGAAAAAGAAAGAGAGAGTGAATGTTTTATATAATTTGGCTATTTGCACAGCTTGTTTGTGCTTTTTTATGTTTGTGGCTCTTTTCATGATTGGTGGTGTAAGCAGCTGATTACCATTTTGTGTGTTTGTGTGCTCTTCGGTGTGTTATTTAGGATGTTCTTTTTAACTGCTGTTCTGGCAACAGCGAGCTCATGCACAGCTGTGATGCTGCAGCTTGGAGACGTACTCTGGTGATCTATCTGATGTCAATAGGTCAGCAGTATTTGTTCATTATGCGTGCCTGCCCTTAAAGAAAGAAAATAACAGTTGGTGCGTTCATCGCGACTCAGCAAACAGTCACTGCTGGTATTGGCACAGCAGGACAAAGAATTATAGATAAGGTCAGGCAAAAAAAAAAGAAAAAAATAGCTGTCAGCTTTTTCATGGCTTCTTATTGACTTTCATGTCAAAATCAGCGAAAAATTCCTGATCTTTTTTCCCCCTGCTTTTACCTCAGTTCTCTGTGGCTCGGAGATTCACAGTTTTGTATCATTTTTAAATGTCTTACTTTTACATTATTTGCTTCAATAAGCACACTCTGTTATATTTGTGGGTTTTGTGGTAGTGCTTTACATGTGTGTTTTTGCGCATGTACAGACAACCTGCAAGCGTGCGCCTGTTCCCTAGTGCCCCAGGGTTTGTGGCCGTTTCAGAGGCCCTGGTTGCTGGAGTCTCCTCCTCCTGCTTGCTGGTAGCCACACAGGCAGCCAGCACTGCCTCTGCCTTGTTCAGGTATACACAAACATGTATACTGTAGATAGGTAGATGAGTCACATAGTGCCAAAGGGCAGTTATATATAAGGGCAACTATATCCTGAGGAAAGAGGTGACCTTTTTGAGTCTTTTTAAAGCTTTTTCTTGGTATAGTCTGTTCTGATCTCTTAGTGATAGAGTGACAAAACAAGCAGATACATTGCTCAAGACCTGTATGCACACAGTAAACACACAAACAAAATACATGTACACCAACACAGTGTTACATACCCACACAATTGCTTGATATCCACAGTATGCTCTTTGTCCTTCCTCTCCAACACTGATAATATCAAGTGTTTCCTTTGTATTTGAATTCTTCAGACCTGACCACCAGTCCAGACCAGTCCAGTACAAGGCAATAATCGATTTGATAGAGGCCATCACCAGCAGATTCTTTGAGTTAACTCTGCCCTCCCCTGCTGATCGGCGAATCTCTGTGAGTTTGTTGGACATTTTCTTTTATCTGCAAGTGTAAAACTAAAGTCACAGGATGATTGGAAAGAGAACTGTCTGCGCTGTCAATCTGTGCTACCTTTTACAGTGAGTGGTCACCCCCCTGTGGATATCAGTGCCTTTTAGAAGTGACACTGACACACACATAGCTGTTTTTGATGCTGTCTGGTCATATGTGACATTTGATTGATAGTTTGATCGGTGCTTTCCTGTTGTTTTTTTTTTTTTTTAGTTTGGTCTGTCATTGCTATTTTGTTTTGTTTTTCAAAGCATCGAATCAGTGTTGCAACAATGACAGTTAATGTGACCATCAATACGTTTGCATGCTTTCAGCTTAAACATTAAAAGTAAAGACCACAAGAGTAGGTGGGCAATTCTTGTACAGCAGTGGGCTTTTATCTGTCTATCATTATGAAGAGGTTCCATTATTTTGAATAGAACTTATCAAAGATGATGATTTTCTATTTGATGTGGTTGGATTTCCTGAATTTTGCATCACTTCATCTCTCTTTTCTGCTCTCCCTTTTTAACATCTCCCTGTATTAATTTTCAGGGGAGATTGAAGAGGTCAGATCCCATCAGCCAGGCTTTGAGGTCTGAAGGATTTCTCCTCCAGGCCCTGGTCTGTTTTCACACTGCCTGCAGGTCAGAACGTTGTTAAGTCAATGAAAGT
The DNA here is from genome assembly GCA_030220045.1 of Australoheros facetus. Taxonomy (NCBI): domain Eukaryota; kingdom Metazoa; phylum Chordata; class Actinopteri; order Cichliformes; family Cichlidae; genus Australoheros; species Australoheros facetus. Next base: position 22,412 of record JASGAU010343623.1, read on the forward strand.
CATGGAGACACTAAATAAACACACTCATTAAGTGTTCAGTTTTATGAGGTTCTTCCAATATTTCTCACAGATTTGTTTACTTATATACACTATATTGCCAAAGGTATTCACTCACTCATCCAGATAATTGAATTCAGGTGTTCCAATCACTTCCATGGCCACAGGTGTATAAACCAAGCACCTAGGCATGCAGACTGCTTCGACAAACATTTGTGAAAGAATGGGTCGCTCTCAGGAGCTCAGTGAATTCCACTGTGGTACCGTGATAGGATGCCACCTGTGCAACAAGTCCAGTTGTCAGTTTTCCTCACTACTAAATATTCCACAGTCAGCTGTTAGTGGTATTATAATAAAGTGGAAGCGATTGGGAACGACTCAGCCATTAAGTGGTAGACCAAATATAATCATAGAGGGGGGGATCAGGCTGAGGCACATAGTGCGCGGAGGTTGGCAACTTTCTGCAGAGTCAGTCGCTATGTGGCCTTCAGATTAACTCAAGAACAGCATGTAGAGAGCTTCATGGAATGGTTTTCCATGGCCGAGCAGCTGCATCCAAGCCTTACATCACCAAGCTAAGTGTCAAAGTATTGGATGCAGTGGGGTAAAGCACGCCGCCACTGGACTCTAGAACAGTGGAGACTAAAGTGTACTAAAGTGATGAATCACACTTCATTGTCTGGCAATCTGATGAATGAGTCTGGGTTTGGTGGTTGCCAGGCTGCATTGAGCCAAGTGTAAAGTTTGGTGGAGGGTGGATTACGGTGTGGGGTTGTTTTTCAGGAGTTGGACTCGGTTCCTTAGCTCCAGTGAAAGGAACTCTTAATGCTTCAGCATAACAAGACATTTGGGACAATTTCATGCTCCCAACTTTGTGGGAACAGTTTGGGGATGACCCCTTCCTGTTCCAACATGACTGCACACCAGTGCAGAAAGTGAGGACCTTAAAGACCTGGATGAGTGAGTTTGGTGTGGAAGAACTTGACTGGCCTGCACAGAGTCCTGACCTCAACCTGATAGAACATCTTTGGGATGAATTAGAGCGGAGACTGTGAGCCAGGCCTTCTCATCCAACATCAGTGTCTGACCTCACAAATGAGCTTCTGGAAGAATGATCAAAAATTCCCATAAACACTCCTAAACCTTGTGGAAAGCCTTTCCAGAAGAGTTGAAGCTGTTATAGCTGCAAAGGGTGGGCCGACATCATATTAAACCTTATGGATTAAGAATGGGATGTCACTCAAGTTCATACTATGTGTGTGAAGCCAGACGAGTAAACACTTTTGGCAATAAAGTGTAGATGAAAAAATGTGCTGTTTGAAAAACAATTGAACTAGAGAACTGAATCAATAGCTGTTTTGTGACTATAGTAGGAGCCATTGAATTAAATCTTTTCTGTTAAACTGCAGATGGAAGAGCTTAATGAAATCCTTGGTAGAAGTGTTTACAGATATGTTTAGTATCTGTCTCTTTGTATTTTTTTTATAAGTGAGTTATTGTGTGTTTGATATCTGTCCAAGGTTGGCTGAGGAGTGTGCATCAGAGCCTGTTTTGAAGGAGAACGCATTCACAGCTCCATACAAACACAGCGGTGCTCAGGACTCTCTGGAGTCTCTGTGTCAATGCCTGCTCCGCTGCTGTGATGCTGTCTGGATACCCACTGTTATAGTGAGAGATGAAAACCATCATACACATACAGATGTATATTAATTATCTTCTCATCTTAACCCTGTGTCCCTCTTTTATAGTCATAACCAAACACTTGAGGAAATGATCAATTGCTGGTTCCTGTTTTCTGAGAAATAGGTCACACTGATTATAATGCACCGTCTGGCGGTTCCTCTAAATGACTATATTAATAAGCACAGCCACACAGCCTCTGTCTGCATTAGTTTTGTGTACACATGGACACGCGTGCCTATCGATCAGTGCCTTTGCTGTGGTGCCCGTAATTGTTTTTATATTTCGTTGGTTCTCTTCAGGCTAAAAAAAATCAATCACACAAGAAAAAAATTGTTTACAGTTTGTGGTTTGTTTTTGTCTGTAAAATTCCTGTGTGTGTAGAGGATGTGTGAGTGCGAACCCAACGCCCTCATACTGCAGAACTTCTACTCTATCCTGTCTTCCCAGTTCACCCTGCTTCCATCTCTCATGCCCGCCTTTGCAAATAAACTAGGTGAGTTGTGAATGAACGTAAAACAGCAGTAGGTGTAGCACACAGTATCATTCATTTTGTCCGTGATGATGAACAGTCATGAATAAGAAAGTTGTACACCGGTCTCTGTGTAGACCCCAGGGTCAGACTACGCAATGCTCAGTCTGCTCATTTTTTGCTCCGAGAAATTGCAACAAAACCAAGAGTTGCATCTCAGAAAAGCCAACAGCATACCAGCACAAACACCTCGTACCAACTGTGAAGCACGGTGGTGGAGAGGTGTTGATTTGGGCTTGTTTTGCAGCCACAGGATCTGGGTGCCTTGCAGTCATTGTGTCGACCATGAACTCCTCTGTATACCAAAGTATTCTAGAGTCAAAACTGAAGCTGTCTGTTCGACAGCTAAAGCTTGTGGACTGTAAGTTCCCCAGGTTGGGTGTGGTGATGCTGATCAGTGTCCATAAAAATGATTCCTGAACTGTCAGTCCTAAACTGGTATATCGTATAAATAACAAGTAGCAGGGGCGTGCTGGGGTTAAAATTCAGCCCGGGAGCTTGGTTTGGAGAGGCCTTTTATCTGATCGTACAACGGACAAACCATAATTTTAAGACAAGAGAACTTTATTTGCAGGTGCCGACTGCACCTGTGGCCGCGAGAGCTGCAGCGGCAAGCGCTGCTGTGCTTAATTGGGTAAAAAAAAAATTCTGATCACCGGCCTGGAAACGACCGGCCGTTTGGGAAACCTCCTGAACCTCCCGATGGCCACCACGCCCCTGACAAGTAGTATGTAGGAAAAATTAAATCACAAAATACTGTACTGTTAACAGAGGAAAATGTTACTTATCTATTTATTTATAAATATATTATATTTTTAAAAATGTATTGTTGTTGATATGGACACACAGGAATACTTTAGTATGTTAGGCTTACTGTAAGATCACCAGAAATGCTTGTTTTTATAGAACGCTCTAAATTATAAATTAGAAAGCTACTGTCCTGGATTATTAAGAAATATTTCAAGACCTGCTTTTATTTTTTAGAAGAACGCTCCCTTAATAAAAAACGTCTTGGTGTAACCAATAATACATTTTTACATTTGGGCTTTTTTATTGCTCACAGAACTGGATGGCATCCTAATTTTAAAGAATACACTTTCTCTTCAGGCCTCCTGTTTGTACATTTAAATTCTGGCTTTATTGTACTGGTAATCTGATCAGTTTCAGCCAGCCCAGACTTCAGAGAAGGAATTACTGCTAATGTCACCTGAAAATTCTGAAAAAAAGAAAAGAAAGCAAAAAAACTTGAGACTAACAACGGAGGTGATAGGAAGTGTATGTTTTACCACAGAGTTCAGTGGAGCAGTTCATGTGAACAGGGTCACCTTGCTGTACACATAGACTGTATTATAAAAGCCTCCACATCTGAAAAGAGAGACCAGTGCAGAAATTGGATATGCTTGCATTCTTTCTAATCTCCAGCAGGAGGTGACTCCTCTGGTTGCAAAGTCTTATTTAATGCAACACAATGTTAATTTTATAATGATTATGGTCAGCATTATAGTCAAAAAAGGACGATGGAGCATTTTTGAGCGGTCTTACTTTAAGATTGACAAGTTGCTGCTGTATGAGAGTACAGTGTCCTCAGCTTCTCAGTAAGGTGTACCCCTTGGTCATCACATCCTGTTTCAAAAAAACACACTATCAGTTCAGAGCTTCAAAAATGGTCTTTCACAAACCAGTGGATGATGTCGCGGTGGCTACAGCCATCTTTTACATACAGTTTATGGCTTTACAGTGCAGTGGGAAAACACACCTATTTTTCATGCCATGGCATGGCGTCACTAAATACACTGCAATATAAATACCATATTTGTTTGTCTGGAGGCTGATGGACCTCACTTACAGTGCAGTGAGATTCATGATATCAGTAGCTAAAATGGCTTGTACAGCCCGCACAGCTCTTACTTTTAAATTAGCCGCTCCTTTGAGTCTTGTTATCGTCTGCTCTGCAGATATCAGTGGTGGTATTGCTAGAAACATATAGCCAGCCCGCGCCACCACGAGGCTAGAGGCCTCTGTGTGTCTGATCTTCACAGGGATACACAACACAAACCAAACATATTTCTAAATAGGCCTGTTTGTTAAATCCAAGTTGGACGATGAAGCACTTTGATTAAATGTTGTTTAAAGTCTTAAATGTCTTACTAAATGAAATAAGCAGAAACAGAAGCTGCTTCATCATAAAGCTTTATCCCCAGCTAATCATATAAAACAAAATTAAGCTCATTTCATCATCATCAACATATTGTGTTCTGTGCTGAGCCACTGAACCTTTGATGTGGTTAGCTAATGTTTACAAAATGAAAATCTGCCTTTTGTGCCGTTTGATGCCAGAAACACCAATATCAACAGTTTATTCTGTGTTTGTCAAGAGTGAGGCTAAATGCCTTAATTAAATTTGATATCACTGTAGCAGGAAAACTCTTCAAAATTGGCTGCCAACATGATGAGACTCAATAATTGACAGGAAACTTGTTGCCTCTGGCGTCCAGACAAGCCAATGTGGTGGTATTAAAATCAAACCTGAGCTTGGTATTTATCCTGCAAGCGATTATCAGAGCAGAACTGTTTCCTGCAGATGTGGCATAGATCCACATGGACAAAGAAGAAAACAATTTAGTCCCCTTATGGGACTCAATTCTCACTAATAAGTCTGAGGTGTGTTCCCTTACTGGAGCACTGGAATGGCCAAGAAATTAAGTACAGCTTTCCAGTATAGCCTTTTACCTCACATAGAACTTTCTCATTCCCTTTACTGAAGGCAAATTACACTTTTTTTCAGTGATTCATTAAATTATATTTAGAAATTACTTTGTGTTGCTTAGAAACTGATTTCAGATTAAAATACAAAGGTTTGAGGATCATGAACTGTAGGCACCTGTCTTTTTCCAGCACATTTTTTTTAGAACCAGCTTGTGTCTAAATGTTTCACATGAGGTGTCATTTGGTTAGTGCTTTTTGGCTCACCTGTGTGGCTACACAGACCACTGGGAAATAGAGACCTGCAGTGAATAAGTTGAATGGGTTTCACACTTTGTTTTACTTTTTTTAATGCACTCATTCCCTTCATTTTCACTCACTGCTTTTGTTTAGGCACTGAAAACTACTTAGGCAGGGTTTAGAGAACATTGTGTGTGTGGCTGAAAAAAAGCAGTGATCCTGTATGTTGAAAAATTATAATTTCGGAGTGACGTTATGTGCAGACCTGTTAAAATCTAAGTACACCCCGGGGTTCAGTTGCTTGTAGAATCACCTATAGCAGCAAAAACTGGAAGAAAATGTTTCTTCAGGTTATATCATTGTGGAGGAATTGTGGCCCACTCTTCTTTAGAATATCACTTAAGTTCATCAAAGTTTGCAGGCATTCGTTTATGCACAGCTCTCTTAAGGTCCCAGCACAGCATTTCAGTCAGGTTGAGGTCTGGACTTTGACTGGGTCGTTGCAGCACCTTCATTCTTTTGTTTTCAGCCATTCTGTTCTAGATTTGCTGCTGTGTTTGGGATCATTGTCCAGTTGCCTGACCCACCTTACGTCAAGCTTTAGCTGTCAAACAGATGGCTTCAGTTTTGACTCTAGGATACTATGGTATACTTTCATTGTTGACTCAATGACTGCAAGGTGCTCTCAGGTCCTGTGGCTGCAAAACAAGCCCAAATCATCACACCTCTACAGGTGTTTGCGCTGAATTGTTATGTTCTTATATGAGTATATGTGTGCTTTTGCCAAATGTGGTGCTGTGTATTATGGCCAAACATCTCCACTTTGGTCTTGTCTGTCCAAAGGATGTTGTAGCAGAAGTCTTGTTTATTTATTGCTTTGTTCAGATACATCTTTGCAAACACTTTCTGTGATGTTCTTTTTAAAGAGAAGAGGCTTTCTCCTGGCAACTGAAAGAAGTCATTCTTCTTCAGTCTTTTTCTAATTTTACTGTCATGAACTTTAATATTTACTATGTTAACTGAGGCCTGTGGAGTCTGGGATGCAACTCTTGGGCTTTTTTTGCAGTTTCTCTAAGCATTGCATGGTCTGGGTTTCCTTGTGGCACTGCATTAACACACACTTGAATGCTTCGAACCAGCAAAGTTCCACAACTTCTGCTTTTGTAGAAGAGCTCACACTTGCTGATGATCGGTTAATCAAGTACATTTGATTATCAGCGCCTAGCTGCTACTTACCCTCTTAGTTCCGTTTCACGCAGTAAGCTTTCAACTTTCTTTTTCACATGACTATAAATGTGACATGCCAGAGGTTTTGAAAAAATAAAAGCATTATTTGACAACCTGAAAATGAGAATGAGCTGCTGTTGCTCTTCTCCTTTCTCTTTGTTTAAACTAATTGTTAAACTCATCATTATGACACAGACCTTTGGGTTGTTGTTTTCCTTAGAATTAGACTGAAGATTAAAGGCTGCGCTTTCTGCTGAGACCATTTCAGTTCCTTTTTTTGTGTGTTTTTATACTAACTGCCATGTTTTGTTCCTGCCTTTGATGTACCTCACTATTTGTTGTAAAAGCATTATATAAGTAGTGTTTTTGCTATCATCCTCATCTTCTTCCTCATTTCTCACTCTTTCATAGTTTATTTATTCTGCTCTTCACCTCCTCTTCCCCTCCAGCGTCCTCTGGTTTCTACAGACTGGCTGTGGAACACAAAGGCCTCCTCTGTGCAGGAAACAGGTACATTGTAAGAGGATAACCTGAGGACACACACACACGCACACACACACAGCAATTAAAACTGCAGCAGTGTGTGTGTGTGCGTGTGTGTGTTTCTGTACACTGTGTATTCAACTATGGTGGCTCTGTTAGCGGAGTTCTTATTATCATTCTCTGTCGAAGCACATTTAGCAGTGAGACAGATAACGCCGACTGAGGCATCTGTCATTTTTGAGTCAGTCTACTTTTCTTTCCCCAATAAGCCAGTCTTTTCAGCAGTGTGTCTGTCTCTACACGATGGATCTGCACCTTCAAAGTCCACAGTGTGCTTTTGCATTGTGTGTGCTTTGTTTTTCATATGTAAGCATATGCACTTTTTTTGAGTATATGTGTTAGGGTATACCTGTTTTTGTGTGCGTATACTAGTGTGGTCATGATTGTGGGTTGCTTCATAGGCTTAGA
>JASGAU010343623.1:29746-45110 GCA_030220045.1 Australoheros facetus
CCCCCAGCCCACCCCAGCTGTGAGCTGTAATGAAACTAAACATTGCGTGCATTTCATATTTGAATTAGTCAAGGCACATCCTGTCCTCGGTTTTTCAGTTTGCTTTTAGCTGTATTGACCGTGCATTGTGTGGCATGTGTTCTCTGTTTGTCACTGGTGCCCTCTTTCACCCTTTGTTGTTATTTTGAGTTCATGGGTATTTTCTGTGCATCACCTTTGCATTTCTACTTCTCATTGATTCTTTCAGGAATCCGAATCTGAATGCATCTTGCTGTGGTTTTCTGCAGAAACTCAGTATGTGTCTGCTTTCCCAGACAGACCCTCCTTCTGACTCCCACCAGCACGGTATGCAAATAAGTGTACATTTGCAGCACACACAGAGAAACATGCAGCCGCAGTAAACACAGCTTTCGAGCAGTGATGTCATGCTACCGGTTTTGTGAGACTGTTGAAATACTGAACTGTCATTGCAGTTTTTCAGAGTAGGCTAGGTCAGTGTCACCAAAACACCTCTTAACGTGTAAACGAGGTTTTTAAAACATATGCCTGTCTGTATTAAAGAGATGCATGTTTTTATAGTTCATATTCAGTAAACTAAAACTGACTTCATATTATATTCAGCAGGTGCTTCCTCATTGAATCAGACGTTACATTATTTTTCCAAAACCACTGCCATGCTTGCTTTCTCACCCACTCAGTCTCGCGCTTTCTTCCTTTCCTCTTTATGTTGACTTTAAACATCAAAAACACGAGCTAGATTCTCACTTCCATCTGACTCACCTGTTCTTTTGAGTTAACTCTGTTCTTAAGGAGGATCTCAAAGCCAGCTTGGCTGACAGTCAACAGGCAAGCTTATGATAGCACTTAAAAAAAAGTGTTTGCAAGTTGACTAACAAGAGCTGTAGCTTCTGTATAGAATGAAAGGAAGGGAACCAGGTGTGTGTACTATAAATATGTTGATTGTGTTAAATGACTTTGAATTGAATTTCCTATGCGAAAGAGCTTATGCTAAGCCTCTTAAATGCCAGTGCGCTATATGACGCCACAGATAACGTTTCCAATTCCAAAGGCTCTTTGCTTCTAATTGTGTTAGACAGAAGTAACTGAAAGTAACTGCAGGTAAGCATGCAAATGCTAAAGCTTCATCCGCTTCCTTATCGCTTTTCACTGTAGCATCCCTTAAAAATAAAAAGAAAAGCATCTCATTGGTAACTGCAATTGTCCCTGGGAGATGTGTCTGTGTGACACTGACACCAGAGTGGAGTAAAATATTTCTTTGAGGTAATGAGATGTAAGAGTTGTATGAGGAAGTAAGTGTGTGTGTGTGTGTGTGTGTGTGTGTGTGTGTGTGTGTGTGATGGTGAATAATGAGTTTGGCAGAGCTAGAGTCCTGTTTGTTTCTTTTTCTGCCTGTCACCATCTTCCTCCCTTTTATCATCCTTATCTGGTTCCATTTCATTTTCAGCCTCTTGCTTTCTCCCTCATTTTTCTTTCCTCTCATCTTGAATTTTCCTATCACATTTTATAGTGTATGTTTTTCTTGTTCAAAAAGTCCTTTTTTTTTAGGATTTTTAGCTGCTACTTTTTTTTCTGTTTGTGCACAGAGCAAGATATGACAGTGTCATTGGTGCTTTTTAGGTTGAATATTACTGATTACTCTTGTGATACATTAACGTGTCATCTTTATTGTGCTGTAAAGATGTCTGCTAATATCATGTGTTTAAGAAAAGACTCTTCTCATCTCTGATTTTCTTTTCTGTTCGTCAGAACCTGAGCAGGAGGCAGTGTCTCACTGCTACGTGCCGTGTGGGCATATTTTTTTTTTCTTTCTTTCCCATCTGTTGTCCCCTTTCTCATCTTCTTCATCTGTCTACCCGTTGCTGTATTCCTCTCTGTCCTAGTCCTTCTTCTAAAACTCTGTACAGCCCTTTATTCTTCTTCACGCTTCAGTCTTTGACTCTTTTCCTGGAGGTGATGGCTGCATCGGTGACTGGAGCCCTTCTCGTTTTCCTCTGGTTTCTAAACAGTATCAGTGTATTTTCTTACTTACAGTGGCCCCTCCAGACCACAGAGCTCACTGTTGACACCCTCTCCCCCTTTTCCTGCTCTTCTGTGTTTTTTACCCCCATTTCTTTCTTTACTTTGTTTGTCGCACTTCCCACAGACTGTTTTACTGTATAGTCATGGATCAGGGACTATGCCTTTCCTCTCTTCTCCTTTCTCTAACTCTGCTTTCCTGGGACTCTTTGGTACTGTGTACTACACATGATGTTGCTCTCCTTTTTGCCACCTGTTCTTTCTGTGTTGGTCCCACTCTGTTCTTTAGAAGCTGCAGCTCATATTCCTCTCCTTCTCACTGTTAGCCCTATCTATCTATCTATCTATCTATCTATCTATCTATCTATCTATCTATCTATCTATCTATCTATCTATCTATCTATCTATCTATCTATCTATCTATCTATNNNTCTATCTATCTATCTATCTATCTATCTATCTATCTATCTATCTATCTATCTATCTATCTATCTATCTATCTATCTATCTATCTATCTATCTATCTATGTCTCTCCCCACTTGCTCGGGTCTTCCTTTGTAGATGTAGTCTTCTGTCTCTCATCTTCTGCAGTTTCATGTTCCCTTTCATATTACACCCATCGTTCTATGTGCTTTTTAATCTTCCCTTTAGGGACTTTATTTCTATTTTTTCTATATTATGTAACAGAATGTGTTTTTCAAATAAAAATATGAGACATTAATTAAAGCATCCAGGGAAGCCATGTTTTCTTGATAATGGATATTGGCTTTATGTTTGTATTTGTTTGGAAGTCAGCCCAACCTCGCTCATTTTTGCCCCTATAAGATTTTTTTCATAAACATCAGCTTTGGCTTGTCTTCAGTCGTAAACACACAAAATTGGTGAGTAATAGTTGTTTGGAAAATTGGCCTCAGGGCTTCTTCTGCTGTGTTTTGTTTTATTCCAGCCACCTCTGTCCTTCATACATTTCCTTTCATTCCCTCCACCTTCTCTCGTTGCTTTCTCTCTATCTGTCTCAAACCTTCTCCTCCTCCTGTTTCTACCATTGATTTTATTTCTCCTTTCTGTTTCATCACCTCACTCGTCCCTCAGATCTTAAAGAGGTGGAAAATCTTCTGCTACACAACCTTCCCTCTTTGTGTTATCGTGTGTCAGACTGGCCCTCTCTGCTGTGTAAAGATCAAGGATCACAAGCTCCTAAATACTGCATGGTGATAATGCTGTACCTCGCTCTGCAGCAAGGAGACAGGTAATAGAGCACACAAGCAACAAAAAACAGGAATTACACATTTAGATATATTCAAACACTCTTGGGATTTATTATGCGGCATTTCAGAGTTGAACATAGCAAACATTTTTTTTTTAAGTGCCCAACAATCTTGTGTTCCAAGCTGTTATTTATTTGTGAAAGTGAAAATAACCAATGTATATTTTAGCATCAGCAAAAAGCATTTTACGTATACAAATTCTAAGCGCTTGTGCAGAGTGCTGCTGCAGAGTGGCGTAGTAAGAGGGTTATTGTATAGTTTGATCCTCGAGTACTGACCTTATTCCCCCGTAACATTGCAACAAAATGTATCTGTGATCAGGACAGTGTGGTTGCTTGGTAGCACTGTATTAACTGTGCTAAGGGAATCAATACGAAAAGCACAATGTTACCAGATGGCTCTGGAATCGATACCAGTGGTGGCAGCCAGCTGGCAGCACAGCTGGTCTGGGTTCCAGTTTTGTCTGCATGTAAATGTTTCTCTATAGTATGTTGACACTGACCTTATTAAATATTGCATCTTTCCCCACTGTGTGTTTTATGCTTTTTACAGTTACAGTAATTTTGCGAAACTTTTATTATTAGTATGTATATGATGACCAAACATCTGAATTTTAATGTCTGTCACTCTGAAAGCACTATTTAGCTTTGCTGTATTTCATACTTTAAGAGCAGGAAATGCAACGCTTAAGCTATATTACCCTGTTTACATAACCAAAATGTCAGATGATAAATGCAGTTGCGCTATATCGAATATATCAGACCTGCATGAATATAAATTCAGCTGATTTTACATGTCATTGTAGTTCCCTCCTTGTTCTAGCAGTTCTGCTGTGGCCCATCGAGGGTGGTCTTAAATACATTTTTTATAACCTGAGAAAAACATCATGTCGGCTTCTTTGGAAACTTCAATTTTTCTTTCCGCGGATCCTCAGCTATGCGTTAACCTCCTGGGAAGGAGATGAAAACCTCTCCCTGCCACTGTGCGGTCTCATCAAGATTATGAGAGATGTGGCCAGAGATTTACATAGCGTAGGAGGGCTGAGGGTGCGTGGCGTTTGTATACTCAAGGATAGGATCTCTGAATGTGTGTTCATGTCCTTTGTGTATGTTTTGGTGTTGTTTGTGTTGATTTCTGTGTGAGAAAGTCTCTTCCATCAACATGTCCCTAGGGACACTTTGTCTTCTTGGCACACAGAGTTGGAGTGTTTGACCGCTCTATTAACCCTCAAGCTGAATGTGTCTGCTCTGTTTGTATGCGATCAAATGTTAATGTTTGACCCTATTTATGTGAATTTTGAATACTGCAAGTAATTCCATTAGTGTGTGTGTGTGTGTGTGTGTGTGTGTGTGTGTGTGTGTGTGTGTGTGTGTGTGTGTGAAATCCAGGCTCCTCCCAGACCAGAAAGTCTTTTCCAGTGTGGTGTGGTTGTTGCGTTCAGTGCAGGAGCAGGGCGGCTGCGTCCTGCCTCACACTGTGCTCCGCTCTGCCCTCTATCTGCTGGCGGTGACACAGGACAAGAGCCCCTGTCTTGATGGGGTAACTCTAAGCCAAAATCTAAACACACACTTTAGTTCAGAAAATGTTTTAAGTAGTTACTGCATATTGTACACCATCGTCATCGAAGTAAAATTTTAACTTTAGCTAATTTTCAGGCTTCTCAGTTATCATTACGATGCCTTAAGGCTTCAGTATTTTTAACTTTCTTTTTTTTTTTTAAACCTTTTATCATTTTGTGATGCCCTGACAGCTAAGGCATGTCTACCATGGTTTAAAAAATTTTTTTTTTTCTTTTTTTATATTTTGTGTTCTGTAAATCAGTCTAACAATGTGAAAAAGATTGAAGGTTGAGATAGGTGCACTGACAAGCAATGCCATATTAATGTGTCGAGATCTTATCAAAGTGAACGTGTTTAGAATGATGGGGTTTTTTTTTTCCCTGTGCACAGACGTAAAGAGCAGCACGTACCGGAGCTAAAGTCTTTCATGATTGAATATGGAAACCATTTTTGAGCAAGCTTAGAAATACTTAGAGTCAGAGCTTGACTGCTCATGTTCAGCTCTTGATACAAAATCTATATTGTGCTGTGGAGAATTCACCAGCAAAGAATATTAACTATAGTTCAGCTACACAGACGAATAACATGCAAAATGTTTCCTTCTTTATTTCAAAGAATATTATGCAGCCTCGCTACAAGTACTTAGTATTATATACGTTACGTTAACTGTGAACATAAAAAGATTACAGAAGAAATGATTTTCAAAATTGCAAGTTTCTTTTTTTTTTTTTGGATGTGTACACTAAACTCAAAGAGTACTTTGGCTTCATCAATCCTTCTTCACTTTGTTATTCAAGGCTTCTTTGAATTGCATCAGCAAGGCACTCTCCTCCTGCCAAAGCTTCTCTTTGCTCTACTTTCACCATCCGTCGCTGCTCCACTTCATGTGTCGCTACCCAGAGCTAGCAGAGAAATTCGGCGCCCTGGTCTTGGAACTGTGGTTGACCAAGCAAGAGCAGCACACAGAAGCAGGGTCTTCCATGGTAATCTCCTTAAACCAAATCCCAGACTTGCGAGTATTTGTCAATAATTCAATGATTCAATTGAACTCACTTTGCCCATTTCACACCAGCATCTTTCACTAATTAGTTTCAGTCCAACAGAGCAACTGTTAGAGATCCACTGGAGTGTGTTTTCTGAATTTCCTTTAACTCTCTTAAGTCAGAGTTGATGAAAAGGTTGGGTTTCATCTGTGCATACAGGCAGACACACAGGAGGGGAAAGAAAGCAGTGCAGATGAGAGGGCAGATCAGGAGCCAGACACAGTAACCATGGAGCTGCTGTCTGTGATGGAGAAGTACCCAGCTGTCATACTGACCCTCCTGGTGAGAACCAAAGACCTTGAATAGGAGTTTAGAGTTAATAATTTAGCTATATTCAAATGAACACACAACATTTTAATGCTTCTGAATGCTGCATTGCAAATTGAACTGTTTGAAAGAAAAACTGAAACCGAGCATCGAGTAAATTCGCAGTTCCCGCCCCACATCATATCTTTCTAAGTATCCAGCTTACAGATCTCATATACAACATACTATTTAAGATTCTTTAACTTGCCCACAGGTGCTGCCCACACAAGCCACTATACGTCTCACCTCCACCACAGATCCTCCTTTTCATGCTGTGCTTGACTTAATCATTTTCATATCTGTTGTTGCTGATGCATACTTTGTTCTGTATGGGGGTCTTGCTGCTGCTCTCATGTATGCACATGAAAGGGTGGGGAGGTCCCAGAAAGAGCTGTGCTGCCATAGCTAATTCTTCTTTTGACTATGGTTGTTCTGACTGAACCGGTTCACCTTACTGCATTAGGATAATGCTGTTACCAAGAGATAGTTTAAAATGAATGTGCCTTAATTGTTGTATCTGTCTTTTAATTGACCACAGGACATGGTTTGCACCAAAAAGACTCCCTTAGCAGAGCGAATTTTGGGTGTGCTAGAAGTTGTTTTGGGAGGTCAAAGAGACGACAAGGCAGACTTGTGTACATACCTCAGGCCAGCCCTGCTCCAGGCTTTGCAGCGTGTCAGCGTGGAAGACATAAACAATGGGTTTGAGCAGGGACGTGCTGCACAGGGTAAGAAACGCAGTCTCACAGAGTGTATAGATTTATAAAGGTAATGAGGAAATATAGTAATACTGCTAGCATCCTCAAAGAAAAACAATTTTAAGGCAGGAATCAGTGTAACTGTGACTCCAGTGAATTGAAACAGATGAGAAGAGATGTGCTAAAATAGCAAAGATAAAACAAATTTCACTTCAGCTTTGCAATTTCTTTTTTGTTTTTGTTTTTGTTTTTTTGTTTTTTTAATTACCAGGTGACATTTTTATCAGCTTCATGGAGAGCTGACTAAAAATAAAAACAAGATAGCAGTTTTAATTCAAACTTCTCCAAACTCTCCCTAAAAACACAGAGATAAACTGCACAGCATAAAACCTCTGACGACAGCTTCGTGCTCCCGCCGTGCAGCGATGAATCAGTAATGGAGTCTTTCATTTGAAGTTAATGTGCCTCAATCAAGGAAAGTATTTAGCATAATATGTGATTCCAATTGTTTTTATAGCAGAACAGTTTTTAAGTAGGCTCTGCTCTGAATAGCATTCTCTGTTGGAAGAGTTGATTGCATCTGTGTACAGATACACTATTAATACATTTGAATGTGTATTTACAAAAACTTACAAACAGACATTGGGTGTTGTGCAAAAGTGTTGGACCACCTCTCATTTCCTTATATTTTGCTTCCAAGGATCCAGATGTAATGTTTTAAATTGGTCTTGAGCGATAGTTCTCCAGCTTTCTGAAGGCCTTTCATAGTTTTTCTTTGGACATTGGCTGCTTTTGCACTCATTTTCAGTCCAGTCCGTGTATCTGATTATTTTCAGAGGATTTTTTTTTTCTTTGCTTGCTAAGACACTTAACATTGAACTATGAATCATTCAAAAGAAGAAGTGGCAGTATCTGAAAGTCACGTCCTTAAGAAACAGGAAAAAATCCAGAGAGGTGCAACTGGCCCTTCAGGTGATCCTTCACTGAAGAAATGGTCTCAATAGAAGACTGTAAGTAAGGAAGGAAATTTATTTATAAAACACTTCTCAAGACAAGCAATCACAAAGTTCTATACAACAAAATGGAGTGAAATAAATTTTAAAAATCACAGTAAAAATATAATAGATCATTAAAGTACAGTTACCACAAAATCAAGCTAAGGCACAAAATATAATAGAAATGAGTAGTTTAAAAAAAACAGTTAATAACAATAAGAATCTCAACAGAAAGCCAGAAAAGCTTTCAGCTCCCTTTTAAGAGTCCACAGAGTCAGCTAAATGTAGTTGGAGCGGGAGACAATTCTAAAGCCTCAGTGCCACAGATTGAAAGGCCCTGTCCCCCCCCTAGTTTTTAATTTTGTCTGATGAACAGCTACTAAATCCTGAGCCTGGTGGCTGTCAAGAAGCCATTCTTAAGGAAGGGAAACATGGAGAAAAGGCTGAGTTATGCCAAACTACACAAGAACTGGACTGAGTGATGAATCCAAATTTTAAATTTTTGGTTCAAATCATCAACAGTATGTATGGAGGAGGTCAGGAGAGAGGCACAACAGTGAGTGTCTACAGTCACCTGTAAAACACGGTGGAGGCTCTGTGATGGTTTGAAGCTGCATTTCAGCCAGTGGTGTTGGAGATCTTATCAAAATTGATGGAATTATGAACCCAGAAAAATACCATCAGATTTTTATCCAACGTGCAAAACCATCTGAAAGAGTCTGATTGGTAATTGCTTCATTTTTCAATGTGAAGCATACCTGGATAGAAAAACACAGTGGAACACTATCAGTCATGGATTGGCCTCCCCAGAGCCCGGACCTCAACATTATTACAGCAGTGTGGGATCATGCTGACAGAGAACAGAGCAAACGGGCAGAAACATCCAAAGAAGAGCTTAGAATGTCCTTCAAGAAGCCTGGAGAACTATTCCTGAAGACTGCTTAAAGAAATGACAAGAAAACTGGCTCAGAGAGTTCAGGCTTGACTTTCAAGGTCCTTAGAATTGTGTAAACTCTGTTTTTACCTGATATACTGTATCAGTATGTTTGCATGTTTCAATAAAGTGGAAGAAATGAAAGGAGGGGTGGCTCAAGGCTTTTGCACATTACTGTAATATTTCTTTTTATTTAAAGCATATTGAAAAATGAATTTTTACTTTACAAAATGGCCTCTCATAAAAAGGTTTATGCTAAGCATAAGTGACATTGCTCAGCATTTTAGTAGTCACAACTATACCGCTGATGTATGCTCTGCTGACTGTCAGGCAGTCAGAGCTCTTGCTTCCACCAAAAATCTGCCCTCAGCTCTCTGTTTTTTAAACCTTGATCCCAAATTTAGGCACATGGATGCTAATGCCTGAATCACTGTGATAATAATTACAACTCTGGGGTTACAAAATACATCACTGTAGTAATAGATTAATTCTCTCACACATAAAGTGATTCACCATTCTGAATGAATGAATTCATCACTCAGTTTTGTGTATCGACATTAATGCCAGCTGATTCGGCTTAATGCTCAGTTACGTCTCATTAAATCACAGATACGGTTAATTACAGTTGCTATATAGAGGTAAATGTAGCAGCGCACTTTTTAATCATGTAGGACACTGTTTTGTTCATCTTTCTTAGTCATCCGAATTAAAACGTTTTGTAGTAAATAAAAGTTTTTCCTGTTTCAGCCCTGCTCAGCAAAAGCTCATACATACAGAAACACATCCACCTACAAGGTGGGGCAGTGGGCTCCCACACAGTGAGACGTAATAGATCAAATGCATGTCTTTTTTCTCCCCACACAGCAAACACTGAAAGATTTATTCAGCTTGAAGCAGCAGCAGCCACACCTCAGCTATTTGCTTGGAGATGCCTATCTCTTCATATTGACTTCAAAAAAATAGATTTTTTTTTTTTATTAAAAAGAACTGTTTTTGGTTTAACACAGTTTAATTCTCAGGCTGTTCACCACAGCGCAAACAAAAAAAAGATTGCATGCTGGTGATCGTTCAGACTTTCAGTATCTTGGATACCAGTTTTAATTTAATTAAATCATTCAAATTTATCAAGGTTATCAGGCTTCATGTTTTCAGGTGTTTCTAGTTCTCATGGCAGAAATGATAAAATAATAGAAACTAGCAGACTAGTAATATATTGAAAGTGTATGTGAATCTAGTTTAAAAAAAAACACACACACACATCTTTACAATTAATTCATCTTTAGCTCCATAAACCTGAAGTGAGTGTGCCAATATGTTTTAATGGGGGTTAAAAATAACAGAATACACCATAATAAAACATCTATTATGTAATGTACATGGATTAATTGAGCCATTTGGCACAATGTCTTGTGCAACATAATGGAAAGCACTTAGTCTAATTATTTTTAAATATGGAAAGAAACTTTTGAAAGGACACCTGTGCTGATTTATGTTTGTGGGTCCATTTTCCCTGGCAGCGTTTTCTTTCTGAGTTAAAGGATGGTTATGCTCACATTCAGGGATAGTGCAAGAGCAGTTTAATTCTTGTTCAAATTACTAAATTTGCAGAAAAATGTGACTGTTCAGATACGACCATGTATTGCAGGGCACACGCGTGTGCCAAGATTATATTGACTCAGATTTATTCAAATTCAAGGATGGTTCAGGGTGACCAAATGGTATATCCTAAAATATGACTTATTAACAGCTAGAAATGATGGTCAGTTTATGTGCAGTGCTATTTCTTTTAAAAGCTCTGCCATAACAATCGAATTTTAACTGAAGCCTCCTAAAATATGGTTAGTTTTGGAATGGATTAAAATGGCAAGAAAAAGTCATCATCACTGCTGATTAATGTTGGAAGGAGGGAACCTTTAAACCTCCCTTAAAATGAATTCTCCCAGCCTCCTTTAGCAGTACAGACAGTGGGATGTGAGATACTTTATCTCACACAGCCAACTAGTTGTGTAGTTGGACAGAGCCAAATTAAGTCAGAGACTTTCTCTTCAACCTGCTGTGCTTTATTCATAGACTGTATGTAACAGATGGACATACCCATCATGATGACTCCCATCGGTTTGTGGATCCCTCATTTTGAAGCCTCCATATCGTCTTTATGGTGGCTGCTATCTTAGCTCTCTGTAGTGCTAAGTTATCACATAATGCTAGCACAGTCACAGTTAGGTAACTACTGTTAGTGGAGTTAAAGGATATTAGACAGTTACTAGTTACAGCTGCCAGTGTCTGCACACCCGTTAGCCATACCGGCCAAAAGAATTTTTTACTGTAAACATGTTTATATCATCTCTTAATTTGGGCATTTTGGGATGGATTTATACAGGGATTGATTTGCTTTTGGACCCAAAAAGGAAGATGAGGAAATGCAGTTTTTGGCACTTCCCTGTTGGCTTCGGTTACATTGAACAGTTACTTTTAAGGCAATTTATGTAGAATTTATGGTTATTACCATTTTAGTCAATCTATTTATGCTTGAATTGTTTTATTACAGTGGCATAATATACTTACATTTTGGAGTCTGGGCCCTGAGTACAGCTCACCCCACAAAGCGTTGAGCATTTGTTGGTTATTTTGATATGTTGTGAGCTTGTATGGCTGCCACCTTGGCTAGATCTATCTTGTAAAAGAGATTTGATCTCTATGGGACTTCCCATAGAGATCAAATCTTTATGGTAGATTTGATCTCTATGGGAAACAAAGTACACAGTTAAATAAATACCTCACTGGAACCTGCAGGTGGATGCTGGAGTGACGGAGTGGTCAAATCACAGGCAGCAGTGGAGAAGATGTCAGAGGGAGGGAGATTTACATCTTAAAAAGGATTTGAGGAGAGTGTATACCCATGTCACGTGGGTAAGAAGCAGCTCGAGCTGACTGCCTAAAGTAGCTTCTGGGCTTCAGATGTTTTCAGAACGCTGCTGTATATATATCAGAACCAAAAAAAAAAACATTAGAGAAATGCTGAAGTTGAAAAAGTTTAGAAAAAAGAAAAAAAAAAGAAAAAAAAAGAAATATAAATGTGCACAGAATTTTTTTGTTGTTGTAGGTGTCTGCCGTATGGTGTTATTGCGTCTGTGTGCTTGCCCAGGTTAATGAGCACAGCTGAAGGGCACAACAGCAGTGTGCCAGCTGGGGATTCAGAAACTGTTGCTGTGGTTAGCCTCTGCCTGCTTCCTCCTCTTCTCGGGTCCTGAGGGAATTACAGCCTGTTATCCCTCCACGTGTTCCAATTCAGCCCACTGCAATTTGCATTAATATATACTTTATATTAGCTTCAGTGCGGCGGCATCCCAAAGGGGAGATATTTTAATGTTATGCAATACAGCGGTGAAAGGGGAATGTAGATGACTATTTTGCCTGAAGTCTCTTTCCAGTTAAAGTACCCTTGCCCTTTGTCTCCTGTCACCTCGAGTCCTTTTTCCTCCTCCCTCTTACGCCACCATTTAACCTTACTATATCTAGACACATAATATTGGTGCCTAAAGTGTGTATGGTCATTTTGAATATTTCTTAGTAAGATGTGGTTATTTCATTTTGTTCCTTTCGCTTCCTGATCATGTGTGTGTGCTTTAGAAATCCCTTGTAGACAAACCAAATTTCATAAAGTCCACAAGTGAATGCATGAAAATCCCTTTTCTCACAGAGTGTGAGTTTGGGCCATGTCCTCTATTTTGGCATGACAAACACTGAGAACATCAGGTTCAGACTTAAGTAATGGGGTGAGGGGAAATGCTAATTCATTGTCAGGCATTCTCTTACCTTCATCTTTCTCTCTGTCACACATACTCTCTCCATCCTATGTTTTTACCTTCATGTTTTGCTGGTTTGTTTTTGTTTGTGTGTCTTTATGGAGCAGTGAACTCACTCCCTCTGGTGCTGAAGCTGCTTTGTGTGACACAGGCCAGTGATCCGCCTTCATCTCCCCACTACAGTAATATGGAAGGAGTGCACTTCAAGCTGCTCTACCATGGTGAGGCCCCAAGGTGCTGCTGACATGTCATACTGAGCACAGCTCTCTCCCCCGCAGGATTTATCTAATTTATCTGCATAACCACACAGACCTCCTATATTAGAGGCAGATTTAGTAGAGTGATTGCTACAACAAACAGTTTCTCTTAAAGTGATACCAAGAGATGTTCAAACAACAGACAACTCATCTCACTCCTCCAGTCATCCACAGAGACTACTCCAACAGTATCTCGCTTTCTTTCACTGTCACTGACATGCCACCTTACCATACAGAAACATAATTATCTAGTGAGAGAGACAATGTTGTGCTGCTGATTTCATCTTCTGCATTCATCTGTATTTCAGTTAGGCCTCACTCACCTTTGATTTAATATCGTCATCACAAACATACTCAGAGGAGCGTTTTCTGCTGATCTGCAGATGAAAACGCTGCACTGAACACTACCTGACGGCAACTCATAACTCTAAGCCTGTTATGATCTGGGTCCAATTTGCTTTGCTTTTCGCCTTGATGTCAGTAACCCTCAGCCCTCTGTGACTTACCGCTTTTTTACTACATTTTTGGAACCTCGGCCTGTGCTGTAAGTTGCATTTTTCATGCCGTTGTCTTTGGCAGTATTTCTCCAACGAGGGTGCTAGTACGCCTATGGGTTTCTTTGGAGTACTGCAGGCACTACTTTCTTTTTTTCTATTAAAAAAAAAAATCTTATCATGATCTTTAATGCACCGGTTCCCTTTTATTTTAGTTGGCATTTTCAGTTGCTGACATGGCATAACATTTTATCTGCTACATCACATCTCATTTGAATGTCTCTGTGTGAAATCCTTATCAAACATGTTTGAGAACACTGCAGATAAAATATCAAATCAAGAAGTGAGAAAACTGCGGCTTTTCACCTTCTTTTTGGGGACATTACATTTAGGGGTAGCTGTGTAGTAGTTATGAATATGGTTAAGGTACGATTCCCAGAAATAAATAACGTATAATGCGTGTGTGTGTGTGTGTGTGTGTGTGTGTGTGTGTGTGTGTGTGTGTGTGTCAGTGAGTAACATAGCTGGGAGGTTGAAGCCTGCAGAAACAGAGAGCCTGCTCCCTGCCCTCAGCTACCTCTACTGCTGCCTGAGTCTGTGCCCTGCACACTGCACTGACAGAGGTTGGACACATGCTCTTACTGTCACTTTTACTTACTCTCTGCATGGTCTCTGTGTCTTCTATTCACTCCTTCTCTTCATATCACACCTTTCACACACTGAGCCTCTTCACCCTCAGTCTCAGTATGTTTCGCTCACCTTTTGCGCTCTTTCAGTTTCACTCCCATCTCACTTGTTTGAAAGAAGCGAGAGGCTGACCTTGATGCACGTTGTACCGAGGCACAAAGCAAATAATAGTCATAAAAGCTCACACCTGCAGTACAAATAGCACATAGGTTTTCTCTCAGTCCTGGACATTGTCTCTGGTTTTTGTCTTTTGTTATGGTGTCAAGTCTGTGAGCTTCTCACACATTTGCACAAAAGCAATGACTAGCAATCAGGCTCGAGCTGTTACCTTGCTACAGCTAAATATCTGTAATGCACAGACTAAACCACACGTGCAAACACAAATAGCACTCACCGCCATGGTAACATGTAAGGTCAGAGATCTCACACAAATCCAAAGATGGGCGGATAAAATCACTAGTGCTTTATGCAGTGGATAGAAAAATAAGAATATAAGTGGCATGTATCAGATGGGATGCATTAAAGTGTTTATTATTAGAAATCTGTCTGAAAACAAAGTTGCTCAGTCAATGAGCCAAAATGCAAAAATATCAATACGAAAGAGCTTAATAAATTAATGCTTGAATAATATTTACAAAAGACAACAAGCATGCCTCCAGACCTGTTACACTGCCTCTTACCAAAGACATTTATTTTATTGATTATATCAAGAGTTGAAAAATTTCCCTGCACAATTTTCCTTTTCTAGTCGTGCTGACCACCCATAATGCTTTATACTACAAGCCCCACCACACATTCATGCAGTGCTTTATTCTATAAAATTAAAGCACTTTATCTGCCTCACATCTAGAATTTAGAAGAAGTGGCCAATTTAGAATTACCAGTCAAACTGACATCATATCTTTGTACTTTGGGAGGAAGCCGGAGTACTTGGAGAGAACCCATTCAGGCACAAAGAAAGACTCCAACTGTGGTTGGACCCAGGAATCTTCTTGCTGTGAGGCAGCAGTGCTAAGCAGTACACCAACATCTCTGGCAAACCTGGTGGCCAGACAGCAGGGATAGCACTGTGAAGCAAAGCTAATAATGTCAGTAGTATTACTTTACATTAGGGCTGCACAATTATGGTCAAAATAATAATGATATGGAAATCCTGATTATTTGTCATAATTATTCACTGATTTTAGTGACAGGTGTGTTTATTGCATGTAAACATAACACAGCTTTCACATCTTCATATCTGTACAAGTCTTTGCATCAAAATGATATATATATATAT